>CM076570.1:1084823994-1084877433 GCA_034641835.2 Pinus albicaulis | reverse complement strand
CCTTAGAAATAAGCCACTTCGAGGGGGAAACCTCCAATACATTACATTAATGAAAAATTCTTGGATGATACAAATGAACAAAACCTCCTTCTATATATAGGAGTCCATGGGGCCACAATATAATCCTAGTGGGGCCACAATGTAATCCTAGCCGACCTACAATAATAATGTAAGGGCACAATAATAACAATATGGGGTTACATGGGTACAATAATAACAATAAGGGGGTTATACTAACACCAATAATGACTATACTAGTAATATAAGAACCCAACATGTCTCCCTCCGCAAAAAAGTGTTGTCCTCAATGCTTGAGTAGCTCTGGGTGCTTCTGTATAAAATTCTCATCCTCCCATGTAGAATCTTCAGTGGCTAAGTTCTTCCACTTGATGAGATACTCTGAAATTGATCGATTTCGTAGCTGTCGAGTTATTGTTTCCATGACTGCTTCACGTTCCAATATGATTTTTCCTTCCTCATCAAGTTCGGGCAATATTGTTTGAATTGGAATATTTTCACCTATAACCTTCTTTAAGCATGAAACATGGAAAATTGGATGCACTCGTGAAGAAGCAGAAGCTCCAATTTGTATGTCATAGTACCAATCTTTTGCAACACCTTGTAAGGACCATAGTACTTTGGCAACACTTTCTTATCCTTCTTATTATTGCTGGGGAAATTTTTTCTGCGGTGTATTGTAGTCAGAAAATACCTGAGCTCCTACATCAAAATTCTCTGCTGCAATGTTGATCCTGTCTGTTCTATCTGATTTTGTGCCAAATTTAGGTTATAATTTAAGAGTTGGATAAGTTCTTGTTGATGCTTGATATGATCTTCCACTACTTGAACCCTAGAATTTTTCCTTAAAGAAGATGTGATGGACGGTGGATGATATCCATAAAGTTCCATAAATGGGGTCATTTTTGCTGCAGTATGGAAGGAAGTATTATACCACCATTCAGCGAGAGGTAATCACTTGACCCATTGTGTGTTGTTTATCATATACAAAACAACGAAGATATCCTTCCAAACATTTATTTACTATCTCAATTTGACCATCGGATTGGGGATGATAAGATGAGCTATGAGCTAATTGAGTACCCAAACAAGAAAATAACTCCGTCCAAAAATTTCCAATAAAAATGGGATCTTTGTCGCTCACAATAACCCTTGGGTTTCCATGTAGCTTTTGAATTGTGTCCATAAATGTAGTAGCAACTGTACTTAATTTAAATGGATGAGATAATGCACAAACATGTGCATACTTGGTAAGTCTATCAACTACCACCATGATGACACTCTTTCCTTCGGACTTAGGTAAACCTGTGATAAAATCCATTGAAATCTCCTCCCAACGTTGACTTGGAATGGATAAAGGTTGTAGAAGTCCCAAGGTCTTAATTTCTTCCACTTTATTCTGCTGGCAAACCAAACATTCCGCCACAAACTTTTGAATATCGGATTTAAGGCCATCCCAAAAAAATTCTTTCTTCACCCTGTGGTAAGTTTTTAAAAATCCTGAGTGTCCTCCTAAAGGAGAAGTGTGCAATTCCAGAAAAATATTTTGTTTTAGTTGGGAATTCTTACAAAGATATAAGCGATCTTTGTACCATAAGGAATCATTTTCCAACTAAATGTATCAGATGTACTAGGATCTTGCTGCAACTTTTGAATGAGTGTCCACACGTCTTCGTCCTTCTTCCATTCATCTCTTGCTTCGGTTATCCAATCTGGTTGGATAATAGAAATGGCACAAAGCAATGCTTCCACCTCTTCATTCTTTCTTGAGAGTGCATCTGCAACAACATTTAGCTTCTCTTTTTTGTATATTATTTCAAAGTCATAACCCAACATCTTTGTGACCCATTTTTGCTGCTCTTCTGAAGATAGTCTTTGTTCCAAAAAGTGTTTAAGACTATCATGATCAGTTTTTACCTTGAAGTGTCTTCCCATTAGGTAAGTTATCCATTTCTTTAGTGCATGCAGTATTGCTAACATTTTCTTCTCATAAATAGGTTTCTGTAAATACTTTCCTTTGATTGGATGACTTTCAAAAGCAATGGGTCTTCCTTCCTGCATTAAAACTGCACCAATTCCATTTCCTGAGGCATCACACTCCACGATAAAGGTTTTTGTGAAGTCTGGTGTAGCTAAGACCGGTGCTAGGCACATTGCCTCTTTAAGACGTTCAAAGGCCTTAGTTGCTTCAGGAGTCCATGAAAATGCATCTTTCTTCAATAATGTTGTTAGAGGTGCTGCTATTCTCCCAAAATTCTTAACAAACTTGCGATAATACCCTGTTAACCCGAGAAATCCTCGCAACTGCTTTATGGTTGTGGGGACTTTCCATTCCTTAATAGCTTTAATTTTGTTAGGGTCTACTTTAACACCCTCGTGAGATACAATATGACCCAGATATTCCACCTCTTGTACTCCAAAGAAACATTTGGATTTTTTTGCATATAATTGTTTCTCCTGCAATAGTTTGAGCACCCTGTCAACATGTTCAACATGATCCTTCCAAGACCTGCTGTAGATTAGTATTTCATCAAAAAATACTAGCACAAATTTTCTAAGGAAGGGTTTGAAAATGGAATTCATCAACCCTTGAAATGTAGAAGGTGCATTGGTAAGGCCAAAAAGCATGACCAAAAATTCATAATGACCCTCATGAGTTCGAAATGTTGTTTTCAGAATATCTTCAGTCTTCATTCTAATTTGATGATACCCTGAACGAAGATCCAATTTGGTAAAGTGAATTGGTCCATGTAATTCATCCAATAATTCATCAATCACATGAATGGGAAATTTATCTTTAATGGTGAGCTTATTGAGCTCCCTATAATCCAGACACATTCGCTATGATCCATCCTTCTTGTGTACCAATACTACAGGAGCAGAGAAATAACTTTCACTAGGTTGAGTTATACCCGCCTCTAACATTTCTGCAATCATACGTTCAATTTTTCTCTTTTGGACATAATAATATCTATAAGGCCTAATGTTTGGAGGAACACTTCCTGGAATCAAATGAATAGCATGATCATGATCACGAATAGGTGGGAGTCCTTTTGGAGTTTCAAAAACCTTGGAATGATTGTCCAAGACTTTTTTGAGATCTACAGAAATAGATGATTTTGATGTTGGAACTTCTAGTGAGCATAATTGTGCAAATATGCCTCGTTGTTATTTATTTAGAAGCCTTGTCATGACATTAGAGCTTATTATCTTTCCCGGCTTCCTTGCAATACCTTGTAATTCGACTTCCTTTCCTTCTGAAAAAAATTTCAAGAAAATTTCTTGAAAATTAAAAGCTACTATCGTCAAAGATTTTAACCATTGTACTCCTAGTACAACATCAATACCTCCCATAGGAATGGAAAGAATTGGATTATTAAATACATATTACCCCATGGTTAGCTTGATATTATGGCATTTTCCAGAGAAATTTATAGTTCCTCCATTTGCAACTATCACTTGACATTCTGGTGCTGGGTATAGGAAAAAATTCAATTCCTTGGCTACCTTACAATGAATAAAATTATGGGTACTACCTGAATCAATCAACACTATTACCTTTTTCTTCTTGATATGTCCTTCTATCTTGAGAGTTTGAGGAGTTGTAATTCCTACCAATGCATTACACGATATGGTCAGACTCATGTATTCCTCTTCTTGGGTTGGTTCCTGGTGTATATCCTCTTCTTGTTCATTTTCTTCTTCCTCTTCACAATATATGTAAAATAATTTCTTCTGAGCACACTTATGACCTTTAGTGTATTTCCTATCACAACTGTAGCAAAGCCCTTTTGCTCTTTTTTCTTCCAATTGTTGTGGTGTCAACCTTGTAGGTTGTGGAAATCTAGGAGTAGCAACACTTCCCTCTTTATAGAAGTGAGTGGTAGGCTTCCTTGTTTCCATAATTTTACATGCAATTTTTCTTGCCAACCTGAATGCCTTCTCCAATGAATCAGGTTCCAAAACACGAACTTCATGTTGGATGTTATCCTTTAAAGTACCTATGAAGAGATCAATCTTGTGTTCCTCTAGAATATCAGTTACCCTTATATTCAATTTTTGGAAGTCCTCAATGTGCTCCCCTATTAAACCCTTTTGTTTGATATTTATCAATTGGCTAAAGAAGGTGTTGGTATTTGTATCCTCATAATGTGCTATTATTTCCTCCGTAAAAATTGACCAAGTGACAATTTTTTTATGCTAGAAAAACCATCGATACCATACAAATGTATTTTGTTCTAAATGTAAAGTTGCAATGCATACCTTTTGTGTGTTTTTCACATTATGGAGATCAAAATATTGCTCCATCTATAGTATCCATGTTACAGGATCCTTTCCATCAAACTTCCTCACATCCATTTTTGGAATATGGTGGTTCTTCCCGCCAACATTAGATTTTATGAAATCATGATTAACATTTATTTTGTTCTCATCATGAGTTTCCTCTACTACCTTTTCACCATTAGGAAACATTTCTTGTATCAAATTTTTCAAACTTTCCATGTCTACTTTTAGATCATTCTTCATGTTTTCCATTTTCTCATCGATCTTAGCTTCCATGTCATCCATCTTAGATTCCATGCCAGCTTCCATGCCATCTATCTTAGATTCCATACCATCTATGCCATTCTTAAAACCATCCATCTTAGATTCCACGCCTTTCTTCAAACCATCCATCTTAGTTTCCACACCTTTCTTTAAAACTTCCATGTCATTTTTTGTTTCTCTTTACGAGAGAGAAATTTGTTGCACTTATTCTTGTAATTTTTATATGTCATGTTACCATTCTTCTTCTTCATGAGTCATAGTAGAGCTTTATAAAGGCTTAATGGATGTTGAATTATTTTTAGAGGCCATTTTAGAATCCAATACTGATATCTATTATACAATATGACCTTGGAATCAATTCAAATTGATTCTTCAAACAAGACTTATGCAATTTGGGGAAAAAAATACACACTTTTTACTTGCTTTTGAGGAGCTCGATATTGAAATCAAATTATCTCTATAATTGCAGATCCTCAATATCTGAAATTCAGCCCTGTAGTAGCCCTATGAAGCTTCTTTCAAATTCCATAGGTCTGATCTGATTTGGATTCTTCAAGGCAAAGTTATGTCCAATCTCCCACAATGACTCAATTTTGGACTCGTTCAGTAGAGTGAACTTGTGCGACTTGCCACATGTCATTGTTTCCTCCTTTGGATCTGAAATTGATAGAACGAAAAATAAAATCCATATACTTATGACCAATTTTTACATCATTCCAATCTGATGATCAGAGAGAGATCTATGAATATTTTCCCATGATCACCTCTTTTAGATGAAATTCAGAAGCCTCAAAAAGCCCCAACTTCCACTGATCATATCTCCAAAACTATTGTGAAAGAATATCTAAACTTTTGCGACCATGTTCCTCAGGATTGCACCTTCGTACTATAAAAATTTCAGCTTCTGAACCTTTATAGGAAAAAAGTTATTACGAAAATACCATGATGACCTGTTTAGGTTAAATTCAGGAGCCTACAAAATGACCTAACTTGCACAGATCATATATCTGAAAATGTTGCAAACCAAAAACTGAAATTTTGTGACATTGTTCCTCAAGATTTTGGCTTCGCACTCTAAAAATTTCAGATTCTAAACCTTCGTAGAAAAAATGTTATAGCGAAAATTCCATGATGACCTGTTTGGAGCAGTGAATCCCTAGAATCTCAAAGCTCTTATACCAAATGTTGTGAAACTAGCACCAAAAATAGAAGAAAAGAGATATGAACGCCTTATAAATAAGACACTTTGAGGGGTAAACCTCCAATACATTACATTAATGAACAATTCTTGGATGATTCAAATTACAAAACCTCCTTTCTATATATAGGAGTCCATGGAGCCACAATGTAATCCTAGCCGAACTAACAATAATAATTTAAGGGCACAATAATAACAATATGGGGGTTACAAGGGTACAATAATAACAATAAGGAGGTTACACTAACAACAATAAGGGACTATACTAGTAATATAGGGACCTAACACATACACATGCTCTTTTCCAACCGGATTTGGTCGTCATTAGAAATTATGTTATTGATTAGTTGCATGCAAATTTAATATATATTTATGATTACGACCTTTTTGCAATGATTTCAAGTCATATCCCCTCCCCTACTTTAATGGTGACGATCACCCACGGTCATCACAGGAGCATCATTACTTTTCCAATTAATCATTGAATCATTAATGACAATCATTTACCTTTTTAATGACATACCTGAGGTGACGTGGAGGAAGATTTGAATTGACGGCGTCCTTCTTGTAGTTCTCGTGTTGTTGTGTTTAGCCGACACGGTTATTGCTGTTTACCGAATGAATCATAAAGAACAGTATTCATGGCTGTCGAATGTTACATGTGTAAAAGCCAAGACAACTTTTAAATTATTCTAAAAAAAACATAATAATGAGAAGAAATTGGTACAGAAAAAGAAATTACATGAATACCATCATCCTATAAAATAGATCACAAAGGGAAGATGATATTACAGGAAGAAAAACATGGGTGTAACAGCCGCCACAAGAGTGGTTTTCAGCTGTTAATAGCTATCTGACTACACCTCGGAAAGGGGTTTTCACAGCTAGATTTATTTTTGTTTTTCTTTTACTTTGTTATTTTTATTTATTTATTTTTTAAAATAGGTGTAACAGCTGCCACAAGGTGGTTTTCAACAGCTGCACTTATTGGAATTTCAACTTTTAAGGCTGCACATGAGAATGTTCCCCTGTTGTCGTAACATGAATATTAGAGTTTGTGACAATGTTGAAAAATGATTCCTTCGAAGCAGGTTGGTGATATAACCTTAGACGGTGCCCATTAACCAGTAACGACGTCTTAGCACTATCAATGGTGACCAATTGTACAATCCAATTGTCAAAGATCGTATCCACTTCGTAAGGACCTAGCCATTTGGTGCAGGGCTTGCCTTTGAAATCTTTGAACTTTAAATCATACAACAATCTCCTTTCTAGAAATTTTTCTTCTTAATAAACCCATCTTACCATCTGGCTCTTTGTTGCTGAGTTTTTTCTGTCTGTTGAATGGAAGCCAGTCGTTTCTCTTCCAACTCATTGAGCTGGTTCAATCTTTGAGTCTGTACTGTACTCAAATCCAAATTGACCTGCAATGCTATTCTTAATGTCTTTATTTCAAATTCCATGGGAAATAAGGGATTCTTACCATACACCAGTTCATATGGTGAGAAGCCTGTATTCTTCCTCCATGTTGTCCTGTAAGTCCACTGTACCTCTAGAAGTTTCTCAACCCAGTTTCTTCAGTGGGTAGCTACTGTCTTTGTTAATATTCCGTCAATGACTTTATTGGTGTTTTCTACTTAACCATTTGCTTGTGGATGATATGGTGTGGTGATTCTGTGATGGATTCCATACTTTTCAACCAACTTCTTGATCAAATGAGATGTGAACTGAGGACCCCCATTTGTCACTATCTCTCTAGGTATCCTGGAGCGAACAAAAATATCTTGAAACATGAATTCTGAAACAAATTTCTTTGTTGCTCCAGTTAGTGCCCTTGCTTCGACCCATTTTGTGACATAATCGGTGCAAACCAATATGTATGATTTTTGCTGCGATGAAGAATTAATTGGCCCCACAAAGTCTAGGGCCCATTTTTCAAATGGTTCTATTACTATCTAAGGTTGTAACGGCATCTCATCTGATTTTAGAGGCTGGCCCATCCTTTGGCAACTATCACATCCTTTCACAAACTTCTTGGCATCCTATAATATAGTTGGCTAGTAGTACCCTGTTGAGAGTACTTTATTTCCTATCGTCTTGTCAGCGAAGTTTCCTCTACAAGGTTCCTCATGAAAAGCCTTTAGGATCTCAAATACCTCATCTTCTCTAACACATCGCCTAATCTAGAAATCTGGCCCGATGTGATAGAGATTGCCTTCTATCCTGGAGTAGATAGCACTATGTTGTATAATCCTCCTTCTTTCTTTGGAATCCGATTGGTGTGGGAATTTCCCTGTAACAAGGTAATTGGCTATATCTACATACCATGGTGAGTGAGTAGAGATGGAAAAAAGATATTCATCTCGAAAATAATCCTCAGTAGCAGTGTAGTCATCACTTATAGTTAATCTAGAAAGGAAATCAACAACTATATTGTCTTTTCTGGGTTTATCTAAAATAGTAATATCAAATTATTGTAACAAAAATAACCATCGTGTAACTCTACCATTAGTAACATGCTTGTTCATTAAAAATCAAATTGCAGCATGGTCAGTGTGTACAAATAGTTGGTACCCAGTGTGTAGTGTTGGGATTTGTTGATAGCATGCACTATTTCTAGGAATTCCTTCTCAGTAATAGTGTAGTTGAGTTCTACTGGAGTTAAGTTCTTGCTGATGTAATAAATGGCATAAGGCTTCTTATCCTTGAGTTGCCCCAAAATAGCACCCACAACCATGTTAGATGCGTCTGTAGCAATATGAAATGGTAGCTCCCAGTTTGGTCCTCGTAAAACAGGTGCTGCTGTTACATAGTTCTTCAACTTTAAAAATGACTGCTCACACTTTTCTATCCACACAAATTCCACATCTTTCATAAGTAATGAAAATAGAGGAGATGCAATCTTTGAAAAATTCTTTATAAACCTCCTATAGTATCCCGCATGTTCCAAAAAACTAAGTACCTATTTTGGAGTCTTAGGGGTCGGGATTTTTGAGATTACCTCAATTTTTGTAGGATCTACCTTGATTCCATCTGCTGAAATGAAGTGTCCCAACACAATTCCCTCGGCGATCATCATGTGGCATTTTTCTGTGCTCAGAGCAACATTAGTTTGTTCACAACGTTCCAACACTTTTTCCAAGTTAGCTAATGATGTCTCAAAGGAATCCCCGTAGGGTGTAAAATCATCCATAAATATTTCAAGAGAATCATTCAAAAGATCAGAAAAAATACCTAATATTTCCCTCTGTAAATTGTAGTGGAATTGCTCTAGATAGTCTTCCAGGCTTTCCTCCTCCTTCTGTGCAATTCTGAAAATTTTGTCCTTCAAATCCCTGGTTTGACAGTAGTCATGATACTTAAAGAGGAAGGCCTCTCTCATGTCATTCCATATTCGAATTTTGCCAACACCCAATCTCATGAACCATCTTAATGGTTATCCTTTCATAGTAGCAGGGAATAATTTTAGCTTCTGGGAAATCGAAGTATAGTCATAACCTCTACACAACACATCAAATTCGAACATAAAGGTATCAGGATCTTCAAAAACCATCCCTTGAAAGGATGGTAGGGATGATAAAGGGATGTTCTTCATAGGAGCCTCGTCCCATGTTACTACTATTTGGAATTCAAAAGTAACAGAGCTATCTGTTTTGACATTCTCGTCCCCCATGGCTGATTCTTCCTAATGGGATGAACTAGCCTTGGAGTGCACAAGAGATTGACAAATAGAAGGATCATGCTGCTCCAAGATCAATTTTTTAACAACACTACCAACTTCCAATTGATGATCAACTGACCATTGTTCCTAAGGTCTCCTGATGATCCCCACTGGTCTCTCTGTGTCCTTCAATTCTCAGATCCTGATCAATAATTCTCCACTGTTGTTTTGAATCTATAGTTTTGATATCAAGAGTGGATATGTTGTTCGAAGGATGGTGAGGTCCAGACATGGAAGACATCGATGGTTCGGGCCTTGATATGGTTGCTACTTTCTGTGGTCCTATCTTCCTATTACCTCTGTATGACGTGGATGGTTCCTTTTCTACCCTTGAAATTAGATCTCCAAAGAATGTTTTCCTTCCAAAATCTGGGCTCTTATTTTCCTTCTTACGACCCATCTTTCTTGTATTCAGTAGAGTGGGGGAGGGGGGAGGGGGGGTGTTTGTAGATGTTGATGTTATCCTACCGGCATACATGGGCCCTATGCATATCAATTCATCCTATAAGTTCTTCAATTTCTATAGCAGTGAGCCCGCCCAAGCTTGTTAGAGCGATGCATAGGTTCTTACCTCTCATCTTACCACCCAACGAATATATAACTGAAGGCAACCTAAAAAAAAAAACCCAAAATTCAATTCCTAAGTGTCCTAGCAAGACATTGGTGAGCCCGCTCAAGCATGTTAGAGCGTTGCGTGGGTTCTTAACTCTCGTATTACTGTCCGACAATCGTGTTACTGGAGACACTCTATGAAAACACACATAAATTGCACTTCTAAGAAACAACTCTGATTGATTGGATCGTCACTACCATCCCCGGAAATGGCGCCAAAATGTTGGACTATATAAGTCACTTATTAAATGATTGAACAAAACACATTTAACTATCAATCCAGGGACGTCTATTTATTCCAATGACTGTTGCAATGTCTGTGCCGATACACCAACCAGAAGTAATTTCAGAGAAAATAAATCATTGCTGAAGTAAATGCTGGAAATAAATCACTCATGTAGAAATAAAAGAATCCACAAGATTGAAATCACACTTCAATTGATTAGTCTAGCTTGCCACACAATAAGTACCTAGCTCGTGTCTCTATTATCATATGTGTAACAACATATAAAGTATTTAAATTGAAGCAGATATATTCTCAGCTAAACAGCAACAGCAACACTCTATTGATACATAAACTGAAATACAATTACATAAACACAACTACATTAATCACTGCAATCCTTGCTAAGAAGGAGGCCCTTCCTCCCTAGCAGGGCGTAGGTAGAGAAGGAACTTTACCAGAAACTAAATAGAATCACACATGTAATAGCAATAATAGGATAATCTATATTAATCTGAACACATTTACAGAGCCAAAACAACATTGTTCTTCGCTAACCTCTCGACCTCTAGGGCCAAGAACTATATAGTGGTTACATCAGAAAATTCAGGGATAGATTAGTCATGAGAATCTTACAATTCTCATGCTGATCGAAATAAAATACATATAGTTATAACTACTTCCTAATAAATTTCTGACTAGAAAATTAAATATTACAATCAAAACTGCCCTTATGCTGTTATACCAAAAATACAATTCTAAACAACTCCTACAACTATCATAATGGAATCAAAGTTGTAGTGCAACGACCAGAGGAAAGATCAGCAACAATATTGATGAGATCAGTCAATGGTACAACTGTATCATCAGTTCACCAATGAGTCTATAACAACAAAGTGTAACATCATTTTGCCGGCGGGTCTGTAATAGCAAGGCGTAACAACATCGCTTTGCTATAACAACACTATCTGAACTACTCCTGTGAACTTTGTGTTCAGGATCTTTGGTGCTACAAATGACATCTGAAAATACAACACAAAGACCGTCGATCTTCTACAAACATTCACCATTAATTACTCATAAAATGGTACAATAGATCATAATAATTGGTGATTTGGAAAAGTAACTAAAGTAAGGTGAAACAACACAAATTAGGGTAAAAAGGTAGGAAAAAGGGGTAAAGATACTCCCATTGGTTATGGTTATGAGGAAAAATAAGGAAGATAAGTGTAGGAAAAATGTACAAAACTAACACCCAACAGGAACCTTAACGTAGGTGATTTACTTTGCTCATATAATGAGACTTTTATTATACACTTCAATAATGGTAAGGATTTGAGAGACAAATATAGAGATAAATGGTACATCCTCGGAATGTATCTTTTTGTCATCCTTTTTCCCTATTTTATATCCTCTTTTCATCCCTCTTTCATGACATGGAATTAAATTCACTTTTATCTATAATGAGTTTATTGAGGTGATGAATTAATGACTTTGGTTTCTCATGAGATTTTTTTGTAGAAATGTTAATGGTAGGGAAATTGTTCATTGGGAGTATTTCTATGGTCCATGCTTGCATAAATCCCACCTTCAATATCACTCTCAACAAAAATTTCAGCCTTTTGGCTTGAAAATAAGAGCGTTAAATTTCAAACCTCCATCAGTGATCAAAACCACACTGATAGCTTCAAAATTCAACATCCATCTCTGCACAATTAGCCTTCAACAATCAAAAACATTATACAACCTTCATACATCAACACCTTCTTGCTTTAGATCAACATCAGACCCAATTTTATTATCTATAGTTACTAGCCTCATACACTTTAGTAGTCAACATCAGTTTTAATGCTCTATTTTGGATCAACTACATGGTACATCAGTCTCAAATTTAGAAATATTATAATCATCAACATACATGTATAAAACATAAGGTGAAAATCAATAGAATTTTTGATTTGTTGGAAAATGGGAATAATGATAAGAAAACCACTATAAGAATTCACTTGTTCCCATCCTTCTTATTTTGAAAATTTCTAATATGTTTCAACCTTCATCATTTATACCATCAACCATTACTTGTTTCATTCAAACATTTGATCATAATCGTAGCCACCTCGTGTGTGTGTTTTTCCCCACCAAAATTTTTAGTTTCTAAATGGGTGATTTTCTTGTTGTTCATACTTAACCATTCATTGCAATACAAGCTCTATATTACTACATGTGCTCATGACACCGTTGCTATGGGAGAAACTCACTTGTATTTGAGACTAAAAATATAACATGAGTTGCTACAAGTGTTGCATATAACTATCGAGAGTATTCCTTGGATGATATGACAACAATTGTATATTACAACCATAAGTGAATGTGCAATATGATAGTGGTAAAGTGTTTTTATGCTCATGGTACCAGTACTTGAGAGTATTTTGACTATTTTTGTAGAAAAAAGTCATTTATTGTGGATAGTACCATGTATGCCACATGGAAATATTAAATGAAAAAAGGGAATAAAAATGACATGCCTCTTGGTTTTTGGAGACATTATGAATTTGTTGCAGCCTTTTGTGTACCTTTTGCATTCTTTTTTTCTTTTAATTGTGCCTTTTGCATCATAGCTATTAGAAAAAACATATGGAGACATTGGTTTTAGCTTGTGGATGATTTGACTCTTAATGTTCCTACATAGGTTGGGTTTGCATATGAGCATATTTCAAAGATGAGAATTACCTTTCTTTCTCAAATTCTAGAAAATAGGTGTGCATCATTACAGGTGGAGTGCAAAATCAAAATTTCTTACCTGCGTTCATGTAGAAGAAAAATGAAGAAATTTATGAGAGTATATCTTTCAAACCATGTGTTAGATGACAACAAAATTCGAAGGAGAGAAGCATTATGGTAAGATGAAAAAACCCACTAAATTTAAAGCAAACCTAATTTATCTTATTTGAGAAATTTAACATCATCACCTACAACCATTTTACATGTAACTTGAGATAAGTGCATTGGATGGCTTTGATTTTCAGTATGGGAAGGAATTACGATGGTAGAAATTTTTCCAAAAAAATTCAATCAAATATAGTTTCTTTAAGAAATTTAACATCATCACCTACAACCATTTTTCCTATAACTCGAGATCTGTGCATTATATGGCTTTGATTTTTGGTGTGGGAAGGCATTAAGATGGCAGAAACATGTTTAGAAAATTTCATGGAAACCCAGTTTATACTTTGTGAGAAATTGATTGTTGAAGTTTTCTACTACACACATATCAAATCTTGCAATTGAAAACTGATTTTTGAAGGCCTTGTCTAAATAAAGTGGAAATTGTTTTATCCATTCTCCTTACATTTAATACATTGGTTTTGGGTGTGAGATCATTTAGTAATTTCCATACTTATCTTGGTATTTTATAATTTTGAATTCCCTTATCCTTGGACTTTAGTAGTAGCTACAAGAAGACCTATAAGTAACTAACACATTGAAAACAAAGAGAATTTTCAAGAAAATTCCAGAATAAGCTTGATATATGCAACCCACTTTCTTTATTCTCATTGGTGGTTAATTTCATTGAGCTTTTTTTTTTTCATTTTGAATTCTATAAGGTTGAACTAGTTTTACTGCATTTATGGGTTCTTTTTCATGATTCCATAAAATCTATGTTCAACATTGTCTACCACTCAAACAATCTATGGATCAAACTTCTTTATTTGTTTCAACGACTATCAACATATACATTTTTTGTTCATAATCCAATAATCCTATAACTAAAATGTCAACTAAAAATATGATGTTGTAGTTAATAATTTTTCGATGATCATGCATACTCCAAAAAAATTATTTCACACACACACACACATATATAATATTTGAAATTATGTCGTTTTTCCCTTTGTTTTGGAAAAATAAATATTATTTTTTGTGAAAAGACGAATAGTGAATGTATAAAGTAGTAGGTATTTCAACAAGGGAAAATATGAGAGAGCTAATGAAATTTCAGCATAGACATAGAAAAACAGGAACTGCAAAACCATGCACCATCAACTATTACATTATATATGAGCTTTAAGGAACATGTAAAATTTAAAGGGGAGAGTTCCCTAGAGGTATCCCTCAATGAATGTGGTCATGCTAATGGGAAGGAAAAGATATATGTTTTTTATCACATTTCATTACCTACCTCAATGGCTACTTCAATTTTATCCTCATAAAAGATACTCAAAACCTTAAGCTTCAGTGCACAAAAGGCTTCATCCATAATAGCTAAAGTTGATGATATGAATGGAATTTAATTGCAACTATAAACTATTGGCAGAATAATTGTACAATGGAAAGCTCAGTTTTTCAAGAAAATTAAGCATGTTATGAACAACGCAAGAAGAATTTTCCCTTTCTCGGTTAGATATTCCAATGGTGTTCTTTTTTGGAAGTAGTAGGAGATAAAATTAATTTTTGTTACATTGTTAATGTTGCAGAGTATGTGGGCCATTGAATGGTACAAAGATCACATGTAGGTAAAAATACAATTTTGTTTTTAACTTTGAACTCTCTCAGGTGGTTGGATTAAATTTTGAATTGGAAAAGTATGTAATATTAATAAAATTTCTAATGGAAAGGCACTTGAATTTATTTACAAGAAGAAAATGGAATTACATTACTCAAGCCTTTTTATATTTTATATGGGCTCCACGGGATATTTTTCTTGTAATAGTGTAAAACTTGTGGCTGAACTTGATGATAATAAGGAAATTCAGTAATTCATTGCAAGGGAACCAATCCAATGAAGAGCTTGGCTAGTATGAAGTCTCTTTAAAGAGGATGGCCATATTACAACTTAGTTTCATTGTCCAAAACACCGAGAATACCATTTTTTCGTTCCATTTGATGCTTGGGGGCCTCAATAAATTAGATCTAAGTGTAAAGGAAAATATTTTTTTGAAAGAATATGTCCAAAAAATCATGCCAGATTAGATAGAATGCAATTAATAATGGTTATGAAAGGTGTCAATGCAATTACCATGGTTACAAGAATGAAGGAAGAGAATAGGATTATTAATTATATTCTTGGTACAACCATGTAGTTTGGTTGCATTTAAAAAGTTAGGAAAGTCTTTGTTGTCAAACCTATCTTGTTTGCATGAGTACATGCAAAAATTCAAGCATGGGGGAGATGTTGAGTCGCCAAAACGTCACATTTTTCACCATGCAAAGCACCCATTTTTAGTAATTCTATCATACTTCATTGACCATCTATTACATATTCATTTCTTTTCTTTCTTGGTTTCTCCATAAACGTGTCATAATAAATCCAAGAATGTTGAGGTAGTTAATTTTTTTTCATTTTACTTTATTTTTAATGGATTAAAGAGGAAAATGTTTGATTTATTACTAGCAATGGTTTTCCTAGTCTGGTTCTTGTGGTTTCTATGTAGCCTCCAAGGTTATCATGTGCTACTCCAACTGCTAGAAGCATAAAACAATTAGACTAATAATAGTGTAAAATGGCCAAGTTACTGGAAGTGCATAAGCTATGCTAATCAAATTGAACTACCAAAGGCATTTGAGTTACCAGAAGTTGGGGCACACTATTCCAATAGTTACAAAAGGGTCTATACATGTTCTCAATTACTACAGTTACATCATGTGGTTGATTGTTAATGGTGCATTTGCTAGTTTAGATATCCCCTGACCAAATCAACACAAATCATGAAGTGGGATTTGTTCCTAGTATCAACAATATTATTTTGTGCTATTCACATTACACCCAAGGCTGTACTAGAAACCTCCGAGTAGGGATTAATAGTTCGCACAACTTGTGTCAGTAAAAATCGAGTCATCAAATTCGGGTATGATTTCTGGACAAATGTAGAAGAATATTAAAAAGCTAAACATGGGTTTTGTTCAAAACATCTCCATTTAGGTTATTTATAAGAATTTCCTCCAAAAAGTGTGTACATTGGGATATAACCAATTAACAAAATGCATCAGATCAAGCTATTTTTGAATTCCACTTAACAAAATGCATTATGTCAAGCTATTTCAAGATGGTTTCATTCCAAATAAACTTTATGTAATCATATATTTCATTGAGGATGCCAACAAATTAATATTTTGTCAAACTAATCATGATTTGATAAACCATGTTTTGGGAAAATAGCTCCAACTTGACCCCCATATTTTATGTATAAATTCTTGAGTAAAAACCAAGTTCAAGGGTTGTTAGAGAGCAGAGATATTATTGATTTTGATATAGGGGAAACATTTTGGAAGGTTTTCTTAAACTGTACTTTGTAATTTCTAGATGATTAATGATATTATCATGTTGCTAATTAGTTTTTGAGTTTTATAATCCCACTGTGCCCCTGTCCAGGAGGCCCCCTGGTCTTGGGATGCAATTACAGAGTTAGGTATTTATGTAGATGTTATTTAATTTATTTCATGCATAGTTATATCAGATTCAAGTATTTTCAACACTTTTTCCTTGTAACTTCTAATTCTTGTTTTATTTATTTGGATCTAGTAGCTTAATTCCTACAATTTATAGATTTTTGTGTGCTTTTGTGGTGTGGTTTTTAGGGCCCTAGTGTGAGGATTTGTTAATTATGGACCCAACTAGTGGCCTACAAGACATAGGGCTTGAACTTATGAACCTTGTATTTTTATTTCAGTCATGTGTTGAGTCTGTTTGTTGTTACAAGAATTATTAAACATGTTAGACACATTTAAGATGTTGATGAATGGGATCATATTTCAAATTATTATTTATTATTTTATTTATGGGGCATGTAAAGAGTGAATCCATGTTCAATTAATTTCTTGTAAAGCATATTTATAATAAAATTTTGTAGTTTATTTTGATTTAGAACTAGTCGATCCTATTTTTGCATTATTTGTTGGCCCCTCACTGGTTTACAAACTCCTGGTTGATAATTTAATAAGAAACAATTCAAGGAATTAAATTTTCTGTCACTATGCTTGATTGATTTTTTTCTTTAACTCCTCAAAGGACTTTCACTAAACCTTTCCCCATTAAAAACTCTCACTGCTCATTATTATTGCAACATAGTTACTGATAAAATGAGAACTTTACTGATTACCCTTTTTTTTTGAGGTAGCAAAAAAATCACCCAATTTTCAAAAGTGGTGATTCTAAATACAACTTTTTTTGGAGCATATTTTTGGCACTTTAAAGTTTATTATGCATCAAGTATGGACATTTTTTTTAAAATGTTAGTGATTTTCATGCTGATTTTGAAAAGTGTTGATGTAACATCGAACCCCTTCTTTTAAGAGGACTTTTTTTGACACTTTAAATTTTCTAATGTCTTCTTCTTCTTCTTCGTTGAGATATTTAATTTTTGTGTTTTTTTATTTTTCTTTTCAATTTTTTTTTGTAATGAAATCTTCGTTTTTTTGCATAGTTAAAAAATTAAAAAATGGGTCAATATTTTTAAGTTAGGATTTTCTATATGTTTATGTATCATTGATTCATATTTCAATGCACATCAAATAATTGTCACGAAAAAAAAACTACAAAAAATACAAATTTTCAATATATATATATATATATATAAAGAAAAAGATACACATTTTGAGACTTTTTTTTGTTAAAACTGACATGTGAAATAAATGATTTTTATGGGAAAATATTATAAAAAAAGCTTTAAAAATAACAATTTTTATGAACTTTATGTCAAAAATTAATAGTAATCACAGTTTTTTTACAAAAAATAACCATTCACATAAAAATTAAAGTGAAAATAAGATAATACAAATATTAAACATATAACAACAATAATTGAATACTTATTCTTCTCATAAAATCTCAAATCTAAAACATTACAAGTAAAAATAATGAATAGTTCTCAAAATTGAGCTTGATTTGCAAGCATAACTTAAATTTAATGAATAATATCATATAATCCATGTTCATCATCTTCTAGAGCTTCATTATTGTCTTCTTCCACAATATTTTTTGCTTCAGTTTGGTCATTTTCCTCTTATAATCCACTTTGATGTCTGCAAATCTCCCAAAGTATCATTTTCCAATCATTCCATCTAACAGTGGTTGAGGTTCCTTTGCCTTTTTATTGCACGTGATTCATTGACATCCCCTTTCCTCAAAACAACTTCTTGCGTTGCATTTGGAATCAATTGAAGAGCATTAATTATTTGTTGAATAAAAATTCATTGTAGTGAGTCT
Source organism: Pinus albicaulis (assembly GCA_034641835.2). Lineage (NCBI taxonomy): Eukaryota > Viridiplantae > Streptophyta > Pinopsida > Pinales > Pinaceae > Pinus > Pinus albicaulis. The sequence goes on along the minus strand of CM076570.1, from coordinate 1,084,858,910 downwards.
TTTTCAATGGCAATGCAATTTCTTCCTTTTTGTAGGAAACATGCTAGCGTTGTAACTAATCATCAAGCACAAAAGAAATAATTACGTAAATTAGTATAAACACATAAAAATTAAAAAAGAAAATATTAACATTCAATTTTATATAATAAAACTTACCTAAACTTAAGAATAAATCAAAAACCCATTCTCCTTCATTTGAACATAAATCTATAAGATAGTTAATCAATGTTTGTAGTTTTTGATAAATGTTAACTATCTCTACTTTTGCATATTTATCCTCATATGTTAGTTTTCTTACGACAACATCGTGAACCAACACTTGGCTATGAATCTTTCCATCTACTTCATTAATAAGAATATGCATATAACTATCATCTTTTATCTAACATTCAACATGAATGAACTCACAATCACTTATAATTAGCTAATCTCCAAAAAAAATAAGATTTGACATTTTCTTATAACATGACATAGTAAAAATTCAATTAACTTGTACATAATTTTTTTTTTTAAAAATATTGATCAAATATACAATTTCAATGTCTTACCATGTAAGTTGAATCCTTGAGTTTGATTTTCCCTTGAAGCTTGTTAATAGCATTGAAAATTGTGTTTCTGAATGAAATGTCACAAATCTCCAAATTGGTGATGTTGTTACTTCTTAAAATCCCAGAACCACTTTATTAAAAGATTGATAAGTATAAGGGTCATTATTATATCCAATGTATGGGAAATTGAAACCATGAGGAATATCTGCAATAATTAGGGAATATTCCCTTTTATGTATGAGTTTTGCAATGTCTTCACAATAACCTTGTATTATTTGATATTGGATAGTGTCAAGCCCATTCCAAATGAAATGACTAAGATCAACTTTAACAATCCTAAGACACTAATTTCTTAGCCTTTCCAACTTAATTTTTTCAATAAAATGTTTGAAAATATTTGGTACTTGATCTTCTTCATTCTTCAACTTCTTTAATGAAATAAAAAAATATATGTATAAGTAATACGATAAAAGTAGTTTACATATGAATAAAATGAATGTAGAAATCAACATATATTTTTTAATGCAAGATAAAAATCTTTAAGTGTTGATGTAGAACTTGATTATGGGTAGTTGCTTGCAACATCATCCCAACTCTCTTCATTCAACATTTTAATCATATGTTCTTGCATTTTCATATAAATTTTATGATTGAATAAATAAAATAAAAATTGGTAATATAGTGATATGTATAACAAATACTACCAACAATAATCTATTATATTTAAAATAAAATTATAATCCAAGAAAAAGTAAAAATAATTCAACAAACACACTTTTGAAATTTCGAGCACATTTTGTCCAATGATAATTCACCCGACTTCACACGAGATAGCATTGATTTGAATAGTTTTTCATCCTTCATTCCTTGCATTGTTATCCAAGGTGTGATAGTAATATCATCTAGAAGTTACTTGATTTCATGACTTGTCTTACTGTTGGTACATATTAAGGGTTTACACTTTTTAACCTTATTATTTTTTATGGAAATATTCCCCCACACGTTGAAAATATCATCAATCAATTCTCATATCTCCCAAGTTCTAAATTCCAACTGGAAAATGTTATCCACTCCTCTTGAATAAATGGGAATTTACTTTACCACCTTTTGAATTGATTTTATCCTAAATTTGATAACCTATTTCCATACAACATTCCTTCTAAGAGATTAGAATGACTTTTGTCTTATCCCCACCACATTTTTCTTCAAACTCATTATGAATAAATATGACCCTTTGGATGAAATTCATAAACATTATATACCCATTATTTGTATTATGATCCCATGCGAATAATTTTTCTTATGTTTATGTTAAACCAACATAAATGATGCATCTCACTCTTTAAAAATAGAGTTATTGGGATATTCCTCGATCAATTTTCTTCTAGCCTCTGCAAAATGGTTCCCTCCAATTACATAATATTTGTATTCAAAACATCATGTCCTCTCAAATTCCTCTTTGTTGGGAACTTGATTTGGATCAACAAGAACCACATAATCCATAACATGTGCATATGGATTGTACCTGAACAATTTTTCCAAGTTATGGACATGTAGGTGATGTGCCTTTATAATTTTATGTTAAGATTGTTCTTCATTTGGCCTATAGAATTGGTTGACATTAATCTGAAATGTTTTTCAACCATTAAGTAATTTATTCTTCATCAAGTGATCTCGAATGGAATTTTGTTTTGTTTTAATAATTCCATCCTCTAAATAAACACCTGATGTTATGAATTCTCTGCTTCCTTTAGAGATTTCACTCTGATCTTCAATAATGCCCATGATTTTTACATATTGATCAACCTTTGATTTCTTCTTCTTACCAGTTAACATATTTTCTTCTAGATAAAAAATCTCCTCATCATTAAGTGGAAGAAAGACATCTATGGGAATTTTTATTTTTGGTGTTTTATTTTTTTCTCCTTTTGAACAATACTTCTAATCTCCTCCTCACTAATGGAAACATATTTTCTAACTTCAACTTCAACTTCCAAATCTTCAAAAGAAACATGTTTAGCTTTACTAGATTGATCCACTTTAATGATTCTTTGTTGATCCCATGTATGTACTACTGTAGTTTCATGAGTTGTTTCTCTTTGCTTCCTTCTCCTTTATTCTTTTGTCTCTATGTAGAAACTGAAGATCACAATCATAATATTTTTCTCTAGATAATAAATACCCTCCAACATCATTTAAAGACTCTCAACAAAATCCTATAAAAAATATATATAATATGTCAATGATCAATAACTTATAAAAATTATAATGATGATTAAAATAATTCATCACACATAAATATAAATAAGTATACTTACAATGTTATTTGCAATGTTGGCTACAATTTCTTCACACAACTTTTTAGATTCTTCATATGTGTCATACTTGACCTTTGAGAGACGATATCTAACACTTTCATGTGTCTTGGGAAATTTTGTAACATAAAGAGTGTATGTATTCAGAGCCAAACATATGTCTTGTACTTTTCCCATCAGCTCATATGGTTGAGCAAAGTTAACGATACCACAATATAGATAGATATGTATACCTTCATCGCTTTAACTATCTTTAGCATGCCATATAAAATTTGTTTTATTTATTTCTCGCATATTCTTCCATTATCAAATAATATTAAATGTACTTGATGGGTCAATTTATTTTCTTTTAAGATGTTTCTCAGTTTAGGCGCGTTCAACAATATTCATAGAGCGCCCAACTACAACTTTAGATGATGTAATTTCTGCCCTTGTTCTAGAAACATTCACAAAGACATTCTTTGATGTAATCTTCCATATATATATATATATATATATATATATATATATATATATATATATATATATATATATATATATATATTCATTAAAAAACCACATATCTTAATTAAACAAGAAAAAAAAAACATTAAAAAAAAAACTCCTAATTTAATTTAAAAAATACAAAAAAACTCCAAATATTAAAAAAAAACAATAAAAACGTATATAAAAATTTATTAAAAAGACTTTTAAAATCGTAAATAAATATTAAAAAAAACACATAGAATATAATTTAATAATAATAATAATAATAATAATAATTTAATAATAATTTTAAAAAATTTAAAACAATTTTTTTTTTTAAATTTAAAAAAAAAATGTGCCTTGATAGGCCTTTGGCCACTCCAACATGCGGTCGAAGGCCCGTGGCATGCCATTTGACCCCTTGGCCCAGCAAGGGGACGAAGGCCTATGACCATGCAAAATTCGTGAAACTAAAAAAAAAAATTGTTTTACATTTAATTATTTATTTAAAAAAATATATAAATGAATCTAACTTTTTCTTTGTGTCGTGGAGGTACCCATCAACTTCCCTCACATGTAATTACTAGTAACTACTAAACCTCTAGGGGTTTACGACCCGTTTTCCTTGTCGTAATTCAGCCACCTCAGGGGGGATTTGAACTTGGGTCTGCCTTGTTTCAACGATTTCATAATTTTTGAATCAACGAATTGAAATGGCCCCCCAAGACAAATTTAAAATATTTTACAAAAATTCCAAAAAAAATTGAAGACTGATTTTTTCATTTCAAAGTCCTAAAAAATATGATTTTTATTATTTTTCTCCTGAACATCCTGAAATTGAGTTTTTTATGTCTTCTTCACTAAAATTATAAAATAATCGAGTTGTTTATGTGGTTTTTCCCAAAAAATATGATAGTAAAAAAATCTTCAAAAAAGAAAGAAAAATAGTAAAAAAAATAATAGTTTTGGAGAATAAAAACCATAAAACAATAGATTTTACCCAAATTCCTCTTTAAATGGTCAAAATAGAAGGAGAACTAACCTTTGAAATGCAAAAAACTCTAGTTGAATATATTACCGATGAAAATGCAACTCCTCTACAAAATTGCTCCATAATTTTTTATAAAGCCCAGAAGACTTGATGTGACATGAGGAATAGAAACAACGAATGTTATTATATATCGAAGATTGCGGGATTTCTTTAGTCTTTCTTAAATGTGGGATTAAAACTAAAATTAGTATATAATTAATATTATAGGTTTAGATTAAATTTTATTCAATGTGGAATAAAAATAAATTATAAATTATAAAAAAATAATTTAGTTACATAGTTAATGTTAAATAATTTTAGTAAAAGATTTATTTTAATTTCAAGGGAATGCATTAAACGAAACTTTCTATTGATATTTTGAATAGAAAGTAGGGTCAAAATTTTCAAGACCGAAAGTTTAGTAAAATGTTTTCAAATAATTTTTAGATGATAATTTTGGAGGGAGAACTTTGAGCAAAAGTTTTGTTTTGTTTTATTTATTTATTTCTCGGGAGGGGGACTTTGGAGGGAAATTTTTTGGCAAAAAATTTTGGGAGGTAACTTTAGAGGGAAACTTTCAATATCTAAGCTATAAATTTCCTTTGGGAGAGAGTGAATTTGTATCATTCAACATATTCTGTTTGAAAGTCGTGGATTCTTTTGATAGTGAAGTTTTTCTTTCTGCAACATCAACATCTTCATCACGTAACAACTCTATTCATATTGATGAATATAACATGAATTATTTCACTATGTATAGAGAGTCAATTTTTCCACTTCGTCATAATCCTAAGGAAATGAGAGCATCATTGATAATGAGCAACAAAAATAATTTCATGTAAATAGAGAGTCATTTTTTCCACTTGGTCCTAATCCTAAGGATTATGCAAGCACCACTAAAGAAGGGCAAGATGAAGAATTCAAAGTAAGTAAAGAGTCAAATTTTCCACTTAGTCCCAATCCTAAGGATTATGAGAGAACCACTAATGAAGGGGGGAAGGGACGGGGGGGTTGGGGGGGGGGGGGTTTGTTTGGGGGGGTGAATAATTTGTAGAGACAAATTTTCCACTTAGTCCTAATCCTAAGGATTATGATAGAACCATTGAAAAATGGGAGGGGGAGGATGAAGAATTTCTAGTTAATAGAGATTGAAAGTTTCCACTAAGTCCTGATCCTAAGGATTATGAGAGTACCACTGATGAGGGGTCGGATGAATTTTCTGCAATTGATACTTTTACTATGAATAAAGAGTCAAATTCTACACTTAGTCCTAATAGTAAGGATTATGAGAGCACCAGCGATGAAGAGGAGGATGAATAATTTCCTGCTAATGAAAATTTGACTATGAATAGAGAGGCATATTTTCCACTTAGTTCTAATCCTAAGGATTATGAGAGCACTGTGATGAAGGGGAGGATGAAGAGTTTCTTGCAAATGATAATTTTAAAGGCATAGATGTGAATACTATATTTTCTTCGAGTTAGTGTTTCAAAGGCACTCATGTTGATGATGAATTGAATCCTCCAAGGGAGGATTTCAAAAGCATGGATGAAGATGGTGAAGAATTTTGTTTGAGTCAGGATTTCGAAAGTGTAGATGATGGTAGTGAATAATTTTCTTCAAGTGAGGATGGTAATGAATATTTTGCAAGAAATGAAGGTGATGAATTTCCTAACTATGTTATAAATGATCATAGTGAGGATCATATTCCTCCTAATGATGATGAAAATGCTTCTACAGAGTCTAATGAAATGATGGAGATGTTGCAAGAAAATATTGTATTTAGGAGTAGAAGTAAAAATTTTCATATCAATCCAAGATATTCCCGTACAAGGTTTATGACATAATATCTCACAAGAATAAGTTATATCAATGATATGATTTCAAGTGAATGTCATCGAAAGGATTTCTTGAAGCATATGGATCTCAAGTTTTCTTTGGAGAAAAGGAAGAGATATTTGTCAATGAATAAAAACATGAAAAGTTCATATTTATTGGGTTGCATGCAATCTACATTAGTAGGTTATGATTATCATATTGGGAATGTATTAATCTGTAGAAAGGATTTCAAAATGTTGCATTCAATTGGTAATTTTAGTATGTCAAGAATCCAAGCAAGACTGGAAAATGACCCCACATTTTATTCAAAAGTACATCATAGATGAGAGGTTTGGACATTGGAAAATACTACAATGTCATGGATGAAAGACTTCTTTTCAAAGCATGGAGAGTGTACAGGAAATAAAGGCACAATACATATTCTAGATAATTTCTCCAGACGAGAAATCTACAACTTATACAAAGAATATGCAGAAGGTGCTGAAGGAGATGGTAATTTTATTAAATATTCATATTTTACAAGGATATGGAAGAAAAAACTAAAAAATGTTCATATTCCTAAGAAGACAAGTGATCAAGAGATCATGTATTTTTCTCAAAATTGAAAGTGCTTGAAACTGTACCAAAACTTAGCGACCGGGTAGATCTCGTCGTTGCGATTCTGGCACCGCGAACAGTTCGAAAAACCAATGTCGCATGAGGAAGATATCACGTTCCGATCGTTTTTCTAAATAGCTAAAATTTTGTGAATTGAGTGATTGGGATGCTCGGTCAACATGCAGGTACAGTCAGCAAGGGTGGCATATTCTCGGAATATTTTATTTTCTTAAACTAGTCATGTTTCGCCAAGTGGTAGTTTCTGGGCCATTTGATGGGTATGCATGAATTTTTGTGGGCACTGTTGGATGGGTGACTCATGGCCATCCCGCAGGTTTCCATGTGTCCCCTGAATGATGTATTAAAATTTTATGGAGGCCATCGGGCTCGACCTCGCAAACTCCCATCGAACAACCACCCGCCACACCACATGGGCTATGCATTACTTCTTACCCCTATAGGGTGCGGAACATATTTAAACTTTAAAAAGGTTGAATTTGGGGGGCGAGGGAGGGGCGTTGGCAGTCCCAAACCATCGGCGGCCCCAACAGTTATGGTCACATGTCATATGAAAAACTGCAGCATCAAAGTGTTCTGACGGTTCTAGAAAACCATAACTCCTCGATCTTTAAGCCTTGATATATGTTCTATTCATGACATATGTTGCGACGGTTGTGTAACCAAAATCATGGTGGGTAAAATCTTTAATGAAAACCCTATCACATGTAAACTACATTTATCCATGCAGTTCATTGTAACGAGTTAAACTCTAGGTTAAAGGAGCGAACTCCAGTTTGCTGCGGAGTTCTGCTTAGCGATTAGCATACCCGCGAAGATTGCGGGGGTTGGCATGTGGCCACCCCCTCCCATTTAACCACAACCATTTAATGTCACATTTTTTACTGTTGGAAGTTTAGCGCTAAGCTAAAATTGCGCAATTTTTCTATTTTTGACTACGGATAAGTGTAGTCTCCACTTTTAGTGGAGTTTTTCTAGCTGTTATTGGAAAAAAGCATTGGGAGGTAATTTTTCAACCAATATTGGGGAAACAAGAGTCTATCTAGACTAATTGGAGCATTCTGGAGCCACTGGTGTAGATAAAACAACCATTAGACGCTTGTAAACACATGTATTTTCAATTTTGAGCATAATGACAAAGAGGGACATGCCATTGGAAGCTGGACCAATAGATGTAGCCCAGGAGGGGTGAACTGCTTCATCATGCCTGTTGTGTAAAACTTATGTGTGATTTTATTTCTCTGTTATACACTGATGTACAGTGTTATTTAGGCTTATTTTCATGCTTAAAACTCACAAATTCATCTATGTTTCATGGTTAAAATACTCATTCCTTAAGAAAACAAATGGAGACAAATTGTACATGTTTTTCTTACTGAAAGGACACTTAGCACAACAATCTAATACAGTCCTTCCAGATCAGGTAGGTATCAGAGCTAGAGTTTAATCTCTGGTGTTTTTGTGTGAAAATATTTTTTTAACTGTTTGCAAGTGTGCACATGGTTACTAGGTTCAAGATTAAGAGAGGAGAAGGAAAATTGGTGGAAGCAAGAGGTTTTCAAAGTGAGCCACAACAAAGGAGTGAAATATTTCCACATTCTCCACCACCTAGTTCACCTCCAAAAGCAGCATAAGCAACATTAAGCATGCCTCCAGAAGGAGAAATCCATGAAGAGGTGGATCCCAAAGAATAAGAAAGAGTGTTCAGGAAATTATTCCTTGACATGATTGAGATGGTGAGAGTCATTTATCAAGAAAGGAATGAGATACTAGAAGGATAAGGATCCAAACTTCACAAGGAAGGTCAGGGATCATTAGGAGGTCAAAATGATGAAGATAAATCAAAAAAGGGCAATGGAGGAAATGGAGGTAGTGGAAAGTCACCATCATCACCCTCATCATCATCCTCATCATCCTCTATTTCATCTTCATTACATCAGCCACACAAGTCAAAGAACATTGGTAAAAGTCATTTTCTAAAACTTAATGTTAAGTTTGAATTGTCAATGTTTAATGGTGAAGTATTGGATTAGGCAATCAGAGGTCTATTTGAGAATTCAGAACCTTCATGATGATGATACCAAAATCCAACTAGCTTCATTGAGAATGGAAGGTGTAGCACTTGTTTGGTGGGAAGCCAAGACAAAGGAGGGGATCAAGAAGCATGGTAAGATTAACCTATCATGGACTGATTTCATTACTGCAATAAAACAACTGTTTTATCCATTAGCTCATATGCATAAATCCATAATGAACTGGAAAAAATTTAGAAAATTGAAAGGACATAATGTGCAAGAATACACCCAATAATTTAGGAGAAGATCTCTCTTATTAGGGGTAAATTTGCAAAGCCAAGATACTTTGCTCAAGTACATAGGAGGTTGACATAGCTACCTAAAACATACTATTCTCATGTTTAACCCTACAAGTTTAGATGAGGTATGTGTACAAGCCACACATCTAGAATCTAGAGGGAAAAACATTATTGATGAGGGTAGAATAAACCTTATAAGGGGAAAAACAAAGAAAATACCTCAAAATGTAAGGGCAAAAAGAACACATCTATCAAGAAAGAGGGAGAAAAAGTGGTCTGTAAACATTGTTCAAGAGATGGCCATGAAGAGAAAAATTGTTGGAAATTACATCCTGAAAAGAGACCCAAGTATAACAACAACAAAGGGATGCAGAAAATTGCAGCTACAACTCAACATGACTTAGGAGATGATTCAGGTGATGAATCTAAAATTACAGCCATGGGATTGAAGAACATGAAGGGGAATTAAATTTAAACAAAACCCAATACTAGTACATCAAACTGTAACATACAAGCTCCAAATGAAGAAGAGAGAATTGAACTGTTTCATGTGAAGGTCATATCTAAACATACCGAGATTGACACACTGTTTGACAGTGGGTCACAAGAAAACTTAATCTATGAAGACTTGGTCAAGAAAATTAATCTTGAGACCATTCCACATCCAAAACCATATTCACTTGGGTGGATTTGTAAGGATTCAAATTTACAGGTTTCAAAGAAGTGCATATTGCTCTTTGCAATAACTGCACATTTTGTTGAAACAGTTGAATTAGATGTGGTTCTTCTTGATATTACAGGTATTGTGTTAGGCAGTCCTTACTTGTATGACAGGAAAGAGATCTTCCATCGCCTTGAGAACAAATAACATTTATTCAAATATGGAAAGGAGTACATTGTTAGAGCACATTGCAAGAAGAAAAATATTGCAACGGTAAATGTTGGACAGGTAAAGAGGCTGGTGAATTCAAGTAAGAATTTTGTTCTTATAATGATTAAGCCTAAAGTCGATGTTAATCATGTAATAATTTTGTTCTTCTAATGATTAAGCCTAAAGTTGATGTTAATCATGAATCATTTGAGGATTGTGATCCTAATTTAAAAAAAAAATTATATGATGTAGTTGATGCACATCATGAGATGTTTCAGGAGCCAACATGATTGCCTCCAAAAAGGGAGATTCAACATGAGATTCAGTTGCAACAAGATTGTCCTCTTCCAAACATCGGCATGTATCACATGTCAATAATGGAGAATGCTGAAATAAAGAGGCAAATCAAGGACATGTTGGACAAGGGACTCATGAGGCCAAGCACTTTGCCATGCAGTTCACCCATAGTCTTGATTCTGAAGAAAGATGGGACTTGGCGTATGTGTGTAGACTTCAGAGCTTTGAACAAGATAACGGTAAAGAATCGATACCCACTCCCAAGGATAGATGACTTGCTAGATCAGCTGAAAGAAGAATTTTTTTCACTAAGTTAGATTTACGAAGTGGATATCATCAAGTAAGAATTACAGAAAGTGATATATGGAAGATTGCATTCAAAACCAAACAAGGACTCTTTGAGTGGTTGGTTATGCCGTTTGGTTTTTGTAATGCACCGATGACTTTCATGTGTGTTATGGATAATTTTTTGCATCCATTTATTGATGACTTTGTGATTGTATATTTAAATGATATACTTATTTTCAGCAAAACAAGAGAAGAACATATCTTGCATGTGAAAAGGTTGCTTGATGATTTTAAGAAAGAGAAATTATTTCTTAAGATGTCAAAGTGTGAATTCAGAAAGACTTCTTTGGTTTATTTGGGACACATTATAGGAGGAGGTGAGTTTAGAGTTGATCCTTCTTAAGTGGAAGCCATTGTGAATTGGCCCACTCCTAAAACAATAACCGAGGTAAGAATTTTCTTAGGTGCAACTTAGTATTGGAGAAATTTTATTGCTAAATTTTCTGCCATAGCAACTCCTATGCATGCAGTGACAAGTGTGAAGAAATGCTTCCAATGGGGAGGAAAAAAACAACAATATTTTGAAGCGTTAAAAGACAAGATCAGTTCAGCTCTAGTCCTTGCATTACCGAATTTGAGACAGCCATTCGAGATACAAACTGATGCCAGTGATTATGGCATGGGTGTAGTGCTTTTGCAGCATGGTAAGCCTATCACTTTTCATACTGAAACATTCAATGGTGCTGTAACTAATTATACTACATATGAAAAAGAGTTGTATGAATTGGTACAAAGTGTCAAGAAGTGGAAACACTACTTGATGGGTAAAGAGACGATTATACATACCGATCACCAACCATTACAGTACTTGCAGTTGCAAACAAAATTGCAGCAATCATGACATTTCAGGTGGATGGGATTTCTTCAACAGTTTCACTTGGTTATAAGGTACAAGAAAGGTATTTTCAATAAAGTTGTTGATATTCTTTCAAGGCCAATTATAAGTGCTTCTACTTTACTAAAAAATGATTCTATTGTACATGACAGTTACATAGAACAATATGCACATGATGCTGATTTTCAAGATGTGTATGCTAGTTTGAGCGAAGGGAATCAAGTTGAGGAAAATGATTATCACATGCATAAAAATTTGTTGTTTCATTTGGGCAAGTTGTGTATACCACAAGGAGAGAGACTTAGTGTTATGAGAGAGGCTCATTCGTCTCTTATTTCTGGACACTTTGGGGTAAGAAAAACAATGGCGCATCTACAGAGGTATTGCTACTGGCCTCACATGATAGATAGTGTGTCATGTTTTATAAGAGGTTGTTTTATGTGTGCAAAAGAAAGCCTAGCAATAGGAAGCTTGGGTTGTACACGCCATTACCGATACCATCAAGGCCATGGGAGAGTGTCTCCATGGACTTTGTTGGAGGTCTACCTATGTCAAGAAAACATCATGATTATATTTATGTAGTTGTGGATAGATTCAGTAAAATGTGTATACTTATGCCATGTAAGAAAACCATTACTGTTGAACAAATTGTTGAAATTTATTTTCAACATGTATGGGTTCATTATGGATTTCCAACTTCTATTGTTAGTGACAAGGATTCCCAGTTCATAGGGAAATTTTGGTCCAATCTTTGGAAGATGATGGACACAAAGTTGAAAAGTGTACATATTTTCATCCACAAACTGATGGCCCAACCGAGGTGGTGAATAGAACCATTGTGCATCTATTGAGAGGATATTGTAGCAAACATTCCAAGTTGTAGGATGAACAACCACATTACATTCAACATGCTTACAACCGGGCAAAACACTCTTCTACAAATACTTCACCTTTTGAAGCCTGCTTTGGGTATTTGTCGAAATCTCCACTAGTCTTCATCTTTGAGAAGGATGTTGCAATTGATGGGCATAGTGGTATTCAAAAGGCTCGAACTTTCATTGAGAAAATTCAGATTATTGATCAACAAGTTCAAGAACAGCTTGAGAAGAGTCAAAGCAAATACAAGGGGAGGCCTGAAAAACATAGAGTTGATCACAAGTTTGAAGAAGGAGATGAGGTATGGTTGCACATAAGTAAAGAAAGGATGCAAGGAGAAGGTAAAAAGCTCAAGCCCATTCTCTATGTTTCATTCACTATCATCAAACAAGTTGGTAATAATGCATTTCAACTTGACTTGCCTTCTTATATGCAAATGTATTCAGTTGTCAATGTTGAAAAGTTACGTTTGTATGAGCCTCCTTTGATTGATGATCAAGGGAGTGATGTTCAACTGCCATCTATAGAAGATTTCTCACCAGAATTTCTAGATGAGCTCAAGGAGGATACCATCCTTGATAGGAGGACACACACTTTTAAGAGGGGAAGTGTCGATTACCTCCGATTTGGGCTCAAGGGCAGTAAGCCAAACAAGGCAAGGTGGATGGAAGTTGAAAAGGTGAGGGAGTTGTACCCTCATCTTCTGAACAAGTAATTAAAGTCTTTTGGGGTCCAAAAGCTTCCCAATGGGGAGGTGTGATCAGGAGATCATGTATTTTTCTCAAAATTGAAAGTGCTCAAAACTATACCGAACCTAAGCGACTAGGTAGATCTCGTCATTGCGATTCCAGCACCATGAACGGTTCGAAAAACCAATGTCGTATGAGGAAGATATAACGTTATGATCAATTTCCTAAACATCTAAAATTTTGTGATAGGAGTGGCTAGGATGCCTAGCCAGCATGCAGGTACAGTAAAAAAGGGTGGCATATTCTCGGAATATTCTGTTTTCTTAAACCAAGCATGTTTCTCTAAGTGGCAATTTCTGGGCCGTTTGATGGGTATGTATGACTTTTTGTGGACACCGTTGGATGGGTGACACGTGGCCGGCCCAAAGGCTGCTACCTGTCCCCTGAACAATGTATTAAAATTTTATAGAGGCCTCCGGGCTCAACCTTGCAACCTCCCGTGGAATAGCCACCTACCACACTACATGAGCTATGCATTAGTTCTTACCCCTATAGGGCGCAGAACATATTTAAACTTTACAAAGGTTGAATTGGGGGGGGGGGACCGCCGACGGCTCCAATAGTTGTGGTCACATGTCATATGAAAAACCATAACATCAAATTGTTCCGACAATTCTAGAAAACTGTAACTCTGCGGTCTTTAAGCCTTGACATATGTTCTGTTCTATAAAACCTTTAATGAAAACCTTATCACATGTAAAATGAATTTATCCACATGGTTCCTTGTAACAAGTTAAACTGCAGGTTAAAGGAGCGAACTCCAGTTTTTTGAGGAGTTTCGCTCAACGGTTAGCATAACTGCGGGGATTGCGGGGGTTGGCATGTGGCTACCCCCTCCCCTTTAACCACAACCATTTAATGTCATGGTTTGTACTGGCGGAAGTTTGGCGCTGAGCTCAAATTGCAGAATTTTGCTATTTTTTACTGTGGATAAGTGCAGTCTCCACTTTTAGTGGAGATTTTCTAGCTGTTATTGGAAAAATCTTTGGGAGGTCATTTTTAGACAAATTTGGGGGAAACAAGAGTCTATCCAGACTAATTGGAGCATTTTGTAGCCACTGGTATAGATAAAAAAACTATTAGAGGGTGGTAAACACATGTATTTGCAATTTTTAGAATAATGAAAAAGAGGGACATGCCATTGGGAGCAGGACCAGCAGATGTAAGCCAGGAGGGGTGAACTGCTTTATCATGCCTACTGTGTAAAACTTATGTGTGATGTTATTTCTCTATTATACACTATTGTACAATGTTATTTAGGCTTATTTTCATGCTTAAAACTCACAAATTCATTTATGTTTCATGGTTAAAATATTCACCCCTTAAGAAAACAAATGGAGAGAAATTGTACATTCTTTTCTTACTGAAAGGGAACTTAGCACAACAAACTAATACAGTCATTTCAAACCAACAAGGATGGGGGTTTGCAATACATGTGCTTCTCTTAAATAAAAAAGGGATAAATGTTAAGGGGAAAAAAGAGGTATGCATTCATAACATAATTTTTAAAAATAATTTATGATCAACTACGAAAATATATTTATTAATTGTTTCGTTTATGTTATGTGTAGATTCCATTGTCAAATCACTTCAAGAGCATCACAATCAACAAACAAGTAAAAGGAAAAAATTGTATAAGAATTGAAAGAAGTATTATAATAATCAAAATAAATATTTAGGTTTGATAATTGATGGTAAGGACCAAAGGAAAACACTTCTACCACATTTTGTTCGCACACCAAAAAATTTACAAGAGGAAAATTTTATTAAGTTTCTCTTGGGTGGTTGTATGGTATTTAATGGGAAGATGTTTCCAAGGGTCTACTTCATATCTCCAAATATTCATAATGATGCAAATATGACCATAACCATAATCCATGATGTGGTTTCTCATTGGTCTGGTAATCTTTCTGAAGTTTTGTATCTACAATTCAACAACAAAGTTGTGAAAACAAAAATAAAGTTATTTTTGGATATCTAAACATGCTTGTTGAATTGGGAATTTTTAAAAAGGTAAAGGTTGTTTTCCTTCTTGTCTAGAACATTAATGACCATATTTATCAATTGTTCAATCATTTTTTAGTAACATTGAGGAGGAAGGATGTTGGGAGTATTCCATCGTTATTGAATGTATTAAGAAATCATACATTCAAGAGCTTGCATTTCATGTGTTGGAAGAAACTATTGACATGCAAAGGTTTATTCTGGGATCACATGGTGAGGAGAAATCCATTGAACAACTTAATGACATTAGCTTCGAGCATCAATTGTTTATTAAAAACCTGATTTTTTATCTTTAATTCCATTGCTAAAAAGTATTAAATTGTAACCCAAATTTTTTGTTGTTGTTGTTCTAACATCAATACTATTTGTTTTGAGGGGGTTTTTTTCATTTTTTTTGCAAATTTTTTTTTTGGTTTTTATTTCCAATTTAAAAAATGTTGAAAATTTACCCTAAAAAAACGTTGTTCTTGCATACACACTTTTCATTTTTGGGTTGTTTTTTCATGCCTTTGGGGGGTTTTTGGGATATAGTTCTCGTTTGATCGGTAACTTTGTTTTGCATGGAGTGGCTCTACTACTGTTGAAAAGGAGGCTCTTTGATGGACTCCATCTTGGTAGGATCTATCTTCAACTCTCCTACACCAATCACATGTCCTAAATACACCAAAGAATGTTGTGCAAACTCACATTTCTTGATATTTTATAGCTTTTTTTGCTTATCTAATGTCTCTAGAACCTGCATCAAATGTGAGATATGATCCTCTCAGGTAGCACTATATAATAGTATATCATCTAAATATACAATAAAAAATTAATATAGAAAAATATGCAAAATTTCATTCTTTAATATCATTAATGTAGCTAGTTTATTGCATAAACCAAATGGCATGAATAACCACTCATAAAAACTTTGTCTAGTTTTGAACATGGTTTTCCAGGTATCTTCTTCTTTGACTCAAACTTGGTGGTACCTTTATTCTAATTCAAGCTTAGTGAAATATTTCGTTGGTTAAAATTAGTCCAATAGATCATCTATCCTTGGAAATATGTACTTTATCTTGAGGTTTCTATTGTTCAACACCCTAAAATCAATGAACATTCACCAAGTCCAATCTTTCTTAGGAAAATTATGATGGGTGACCAACATGGTGAGATACTTGGTCAAATAAGACCCTACTGTAGTAGTTGTTGCAACTAATTCTTCACCTCATATGCTTCTATTATAGATTTCTTATATAGCCCAATGCTTAGAAACAAAGAATATGGTAATGTTTGGATCTTACGCTCCACTTACCTCTTGAGTGGTAGCCCTTATTTGGAAAATTCCTAGTAGGTTCTACTGCTTTTAACAACTCAAATACCCTTTCTTATGCCCTATATTTTCTAGGTATTGTGCCTATAGACAAGCCTCATCCATTAATTTTTGTTTGAACATCATCACTTACTTCCACAAATGGCTATGTCAATCCCCCTAGATACTTTAGGAGTACATATAGGTTCGTGCGGGAGATTCCCAACATTATAGTCATATTCTTGAATGATGTGGTGTACTATTATATACTCTGCCCGTGTCTCTACATGAAGAAATGCCAACATATCAACTGGCCCTCAATATACATGATAGGGTATAATTAAGACTTTATGAGATTTTTAAAATCCTCCCACTTAGTTAATGGAGGATTCCCCTTGAGCCTTAGGGTTTCTATGTGGCTTTCCCACCAAGTAAGGGCATGGCCCTATGATTTGAAATGAGAAAATGAGATGTTTTTTTCCTCCTTTATGTGGTGGACACTAAAATAAAACTTTAACTACTGCAACCACTAGCTTAGTTTCAAAGCATCAATCTCACCTTGACACAATTTGATGTTGACCTTCGCTTCCATCTTGAACAAGGATATTATTGTTTCATGGCATTTGAATGTTTACCTTCTCTTCCATCTTGAACAAGAATTATGATTGTTTCATGGCATTTGAATTTTGACCTTCGCTTCCATATTGAACAAGAACAATGATTAGTTCATGGAATTTGAATGTAAACCTTCACTTCCATCTTAAACAAGGATTGTGATTGGTTCATGGAACTCAAACCAAGTTGTTCTTTTTTGTGTTGTTTCTTAGACTCCTCTAGATCTTCTTGACCCCCTGATTTTCCCTTTTATCTAACCTATTAGTTGGAACCTATGTCTTATTTGAATGCAAGCCACCATAAGGAGGTCCATATTATGGCTAAAATATGCAATGTACTCTTCCAATCTTATGAATCTCCCTCTATTGGATCTCAAGGGTTATTAAAATTCATTAGGGGAATTTTGAGGTCTAAAATGGGCCTCCTAAGGAAATTATAAAATAATATTAGATTATATCATCAAATTTTAGAGGGAAAAAAAGAAAATACTAATTTTTCAACTTGTATTTTCGACTTATCTCCCTATGGGTTTACTCAAATTTCGAGCGGGAACACTCATTGGATGTATAATTTGATTCCTCATCCAAAGAGTACCCATGTTTCATCCTTTTGATGGACCCAACTACGCGAAAAATGAGAAATACATGGAAAACGAGATTGCAATCACGTTTTTTCATGTATTTCTTATTTTTCGTGTAAAAGGGTCCATCGAAATTATGCAACGTCAGTACTGCTTGGATGATGAATTAAATTTTACTTCCAACGAGTACTCCCGCTCGAAATTTGAGTAAAACCTTAGGGAGATAAGTTGAAAATACAAGTTGAAAATACGAGTTGAAAAAGTGTTTTATTATTTTATTAATTTTTAATCTTTTTACCTTTTTACTCCAAAAATGGTGAATCATCCCCCATGGTTGACATCATCATATTGAATCCTATTGGTTCTTATAAAGTTTATTTTGGTTGTACATTTTTCTTAGGAGGCCCATTTTAGACCTCAAAATTCCCCTAATGAGATTCACCAACCATGGTGGAAATTTATGACTTTTCATTTAAACTGACCTGATCCCATGCAACTTCCCACAATATCTGAAAGAAACCTTCTCTGATTCCAATATGATCCATAATCTATTGCGGATATTACATTGGATAGTTCGTCACAATAGATATATCAAAATATACTGAAATCTGAAATCTATTTTATGAGGGTTATTTTTCCTTATGTTTTTTGGATTTATTAATTTTTTTTTCTTGTGCATGCAATATATAAAATGAGAAAAAATAAAGAAAATAAAACAATTACTCACAAACCACAATAACAACAAGGTATTGTTTGGGAAACCCTTTTGGGAGAAAACTCAACTAGAAGGAAATGTTACTCTTCTTTCTCTTTCCCTAAATGGAAATGGTGCAAATACAAAGGAGTGAGACCCATGGCACATGGGCTACCAAAAAAAAAAAACCTCTCTATTCTTCACTCTCTCCATCAAATCTCAATAATTTTCTCTAAAATGGAATAAAACACAATAGAATAAAATAGAAACCCTTTTCCTCCTAGTGGCCTAGTTATAACACAACCCAATAAGGGTGATATTTGATCTATTTAACCCTAAACATGAGTTACAAATCAACCCTTCTAGAGCCTTCTTCATAGTCCCCACATGGCTAGCCCATTTTCCACAAGTAAAGGGGATTAACATGGCATCCTATGGAATTATGGTGGTCAACCATGATAACTCAAATTTTAGGAGGCATAACTTTTCTCATACGAACTATGATTGAGTTGATTCTTGCATTGTTGGAAAGGTATTGGTGTGTAGATTATGGAATCTAGTTCTATAGTAAGGCGATGACCATAAAAAGTGGTCATTTAAGGCCTCAATATGTCTCTGAAATTATTTACCCCAATTTTTCCAAATTGGGACTGCCGGTAAAAATGACCACACAAGTTGATTCCTCAAATTTTCCCACTTTGAAAGCATAAAGATGGATGATAAATAATATATATTAATCTAATTTGGATCAATGTTTCTCCAAACGGGTCGGTTAACAAGATACTATCTATCTCAATCTCACTTATGTGCTTGGAGATGGGATGAGATGTTTCATTTATTTATTTTTAGGTCCAAGGGATTAGCGAAATTAGGTGTTTCCATTTTTGTTCAACATTTACCTATTTCCATGTAAATAAACACTTAATTCAAATCTCCATTAATAAAGTACTAATCCATTAATAAAGTATTAGTCCATTTTAACATATTTATTAAAAATGTCATTCATCAATATAAATAAATATCCCTAAATTTCCCTATAATTTTTTTTTGAATATCAAAAATTTTCAATTAAATATAAAATTTAATAAAATTTATATTATTATTATTATTTTTATAATCAGTAACATTATTTAAAATATAATCCTAAAATAGAAAATAAGTAATACTTCTCATTTTAGTAGACTCCATGAAACTGAGGTATTATTTTTACAATGTGCGCATATTCTACTTATGCAAATATTCTGTACTATTGGCTTTTCTTTTTGCAAGTTGAAGAATATTATCACCGTGTCACAATCAACGACCAAAAAAAAATTACTCATAATTATAAAAAAAAAAAAATTATTACAGTACTATTACCCCATCATCGCACAGGTCAGTTATAATACAATGTACTTATATAAACAATTATATATATATATATATATATATATATATATATATATATATATATATATATATATATATATATATATATATATATATATATCTGATCCATAGATCTACCACGACATCATCATTATGCTTACTCTATGGATTACAATTTATATGCTTGGCCATGGCTTATTCATGTTTACGCTTTATATAATTGCACAATTAATACAAGGCATAGGGATGTATTTAATCCACCGATTATTATTGTGGTACTGAAGTCTAGGGTAAATCTAATGTACACTTATTGACCTGAATTGTTCACGGATTATCTTAATTGTCAAACTGTGACTCCAGTCTAGCTTGACACTTGGCATTGAGATTTGTTCAGTCAAGGGGTAGGTGTCACCTCCCATGGTGTGTTTGTACATAACAATTTATTTGGAGACAGCTGTAGATCGTGCCTCGGTTTTCACGGGGTTTGTGAGGGAAAGGGAAATGGAGTCTTCTACCAGTTCTTTGGCTATGCAGCTGTTGCTCACCTCCATGGCGCGCGAGAAGGACGTTGCCCTTGGTTGTTTTCTCCGTCAAGATGTTGGATTTAAAACTGGACTTCCTCCTCGCGGTAACCCCTCTCTACCTCGACTTGTTTTCAACTATTGCATCGATTCCTTCTTTGCATTTCATGAGTTCCGTCTCTCACCCCGAGTTTTTGCTAGCAGAGAGCCAGAGCTTCTTTCTACTTATGGAGTTTTTAAACCCTGTCGAAAAACCTGGCAATTTCACGAGGAAAGGTACTCAGATATTTGTTTTAATTTTCGGTTCAGGTTCTTTTGTTGTTTACATCTGGTTGCAGGGTTTATATATTCAAGCACTTATTTAACTCACCCATATGCCATTTCTTCTACAGGTCCAAGACTGTCGGGTTGTAATCCCTACAGGTATATTTTATACTCTACCTGATTATTGGTTTTGACCCCCTTCCCAAGCGTTACCTGTCATGAAGTTCATTTTGGCTTGGCTATCTTTAACAGGGTTTATTTACCGCTTCTTTGCAGGTTAGTGGGTTTTGTCACTCGAACCCTTCCTCCAGTTCTTTTCTCGGCTCAAACCCTGGTCACGGCTGAACCCGTTTCTTTCTTTCATAGGTACACAGTAGCGTAATCGAAATATTTCGGTAGCCATCTATCAAGATTATTCAAGAGAGTTCTGGGGTTTTATTTTTTATACCAACCGGCTTAGGGTTTATAGAATTTTTGTATCAAGAAGGCTATTGTAAGAAGTTAGGGTTTATAATGCTGTGGTTTGGCTGTTCCTGTTATATTCGTGGTGTTTATGGACATTCAACTATTAAACTGGCCTGTTACTATGGCCGAGGCTTGATATTTTGTTTAGACTTTTGATTACATGAATTCCTGGTACTATGGTTTCCTATTGATCTATTTATCTTTATGTATAACTCCGTAATGTTATCTTTACAAGTCGCCCTGTTTCTACATGTAATTTTTATCACCAGTTAGCTGTATAATACTGCTATTTTTGTTCTAACAGTAAGCTTGTTGCAATTTAGTCTATTGCCAAGCACTAATGGCCTTGGCAAGGAAATATTTTTTGTCAAATGTGTTCGCATTTATTGCTATGAATTCATTTTGCGCAAAGTTTATACTCGACACAAATCGAGGGTTTCACTGTTCTTGATTTTCATTTCCTCCTGTAAAGTTCATGGATACGTTCCGCACTAAGATATTGTATCTCTCTACCAAAGTTTGTTATGTGCCTAGAATATTACTCTCGTTGTGCTTGTTTCTCGCAGGGTTTTCTTTCTAGGTAATCTGAAAGAAAAAGTTTCCCATTTATTGTCTCAGAGTAGCGTAATACAGTCTTCTACTCACTGATTATACCGCGACTTACTCTATTTGACTTAGATTCCTAGGCAGTGTTCAGTTTCTCGTGTAACAGAAGGGTTGTGCATAGTTTTTTTTTATTATTAATGTCTTCCTAAGGAGTGAGGGAGGCCAGGTAGGGTTTAGGCCCAAACCCTGCACGTCAAGCTCTCGCTATATTACCTATAGAATTGGCATGCAGAGTTTATGATGTTAATGTATTTACTACACACTTTTCTTCTCCATGCACAGTTATCGTTCCAATATTTGCTTTCTACTGGTATTTTGAGTAATGATAATAATATCTGCACAGACAGTGAGTTCTTGATCCTAAACACCTGACAATATTCATTTGAGTAGGGCATAAAAATTCTAATTTTAATTTCTCTTTTAGAAGACAAAACGAACAACACTTTGCGGGAATTATACCCTGAATTTTATAATTTGATTAAAATAAATGTAATAACGAGTTCTCAGCCTCCTCTTCGTAGGGTACTAACTTCCACTATTTACACATAGTAACTTCTTTTACACAAAGACTTCTTACCAGACCCTAAACAAATATATATATTTTCTTTTGATAACCAAACCCTACAGAAAATAAAATTTAACTAAACAAACTTAAACAGTCTATTGCCTTCATCAAAAACTGTGAATTCCTTACAGTTAAGTTTTGCATACTTATATGAAATAAAAGATTGATTCTTCAAACTGTGGTCCTCCCAACCATCAAGGGAGGCTATGACGTCCTCCTCTTGCCCCCTAGCTCCAAAGTTTTGGTTGGTACCATGGGTTAGCAGTGGAAGACCCTCTGCTGTGACCTCTAAAAGGCCAATCCAGTCACAAGCAGATATACTGTTTTTTCAAGGGTTATAGAAAGCTATTTTCAACTGGTTCTCCCAGCTCTAGAAAATACTTTCCCCTTCTTACCAAAGATTCACCCAACGCCCTATCCTCTCCTGGGATCCAACTTTATCCCTGGAGGAGAGGTAACTATTTTTCCAACTATCCCCAACCACCCCCCCCCCCCTAATCTAAGAAACCCTTTTCACCAACAGCTTAGAAGAATTTTTCTTTTTATTCATTGGTTCCTCCTATTAATCTAATAATAAAAAATAAAATAGTAATTCTCTTCATAAATCATAACAATAGAGTTTTTCTTGTCAGGGACTAAAAAAAAAATAAACAAATTGTCTTTAACTAGTTAATGCTAGTTAATTATTAATGAGGCTATCACATCTTCCCCCCCTGGAAGTAACTTCGTCCTCAGTGTTCTCAGCCCATCTCTACAAAGAGCTCCGGGTAGGCTTCCTGCATAAATTTTTCATCCTCCCAAGTAGCTTCGTCCTATCCAAAGTGCTTCCACTGCACTTTCACCTGGATAAATACTCTTTTGCGGAGTTCAATCTCTCTTCGGTCAAGTATGCGTTGCGGCTAAACCAGAAACTCTTCGTCCGGTTCTACCTGAAATAACAAAAGTGTGTTTCAATTAGTACTCCTATATTTATCCCAAGTTTCTAGTTAGGACTTTCTTTCCTACACTTCTTCCTACCTGAACATTCTGCGAATGAATTACATGTTTTTCATCATGTACATATCACTTTAACAAGGATACATGGAACACATTGTGTACTTGGATATGGCTGGGCAAAGCGAACCTATAGGCTACCGGTCCCACTCTTTCCAATATTTGGAAAGGTCCACAATATCGGGGAGCCATTTTGGCACAAGAGGTCCACCTCAAGGTGCTTCTTTTCAACTTAATTCTTACGTAAACATGGTCCCCTACCCTGAACTCATGGTAGGAACTTTTCTTGTTTGCAAAAATATTTTGTCTATCCTGCGCAGCCTTCAGATTCTGCCTTATTCTTTTTAACTCAGCTTCCATTTCAGCCAACATTTCGGGTCCCAACAATAATTTTGTCTCAGGGCTGCCCCAGTTTATAGGTGTACGACATTGCCTTCCATATAATTCTTCAAAGGGACTCATTCTCAGAGATTCCTGATACCCATTTTTGTGTGCGAACTCCACAAGGTGCAGGTAATATTCCCACTTGACTGGCTGCTGCATCACATACATCTGCAACATGTCTTCCAAAACTTGGTTTACCCGCTTTGTTTTCCCATCCGTCTGAGGGTGATAGGTAGTGCTAAAGTGTATATGCGTCCCCAATCCAGAGAACAAAGTTTTCCAAAATGTGGATGTAAACTTGACATCCCGATCTAAAATCACAGTCTTCGGCATGCCATGCAGCCTAAAGATTTCCTTCATGAATATATCTGCAATCTGTATCGTCTTGTAAGTAGATTGCACAGGTATGAAATGGGCGGATTTAATTAATTTGTCCACCACTACCATAATTGAATCATTCTGCCTCCTTGTTCAGAGTAGACCCGTGATGAAATCTAGGGCGATGACTTCCCACTTCCACTCAGGAATGGGTATAGGCTACAATAGCCCTGCAGGGTATTGGTGCTCCACCTTAACCTGCTGGCATTCCAAACATTTGCTTAGATATTCTGCAATATTCTTACGCATACCTGGCCAATAATATACCTATCTTATTGCAATGAGCATCTTTTGATATCCCGGATGACCAACATAATTGCTGCGATGGAATTCATTAAGGATTAACTCCTTAAGACCCGCACGATTAGGCACATATATTCTTCTGCGAAAGGTCATCACTTGATCTTCGTTCTTCCCATATTCTGATGTGTTGCCATGCTTTCTATCTTCCTCCATTTTCTGCCACAAGAATTTATATTCAAGGTCCTTCTGTGCTTCTTCCTTTAACTGTTCTGACAGTTGGCTCTCTGGTTGACTGTAGTACATTGCATAAATACCATGCAATTTCCTGCTTAATGCATCCGCAACTCGGTTTTCTTTTCCCTTAACATGTTGTATATCCATGCCAAATTCACTCAAAAAGGCATTCCATCTTTCCTGCATAGAGTTTAAATCTACTTGCTTAAAATAATTAGTCAAGCTGCTATGGTCTGTTTTAAGTACAAATATTTTACCCAACAGATAATGCCTCCATACTCGGAGGGCATGCACTACTGCTGTAAGTTCTAATTCATAAGCAGAATATTTTTGTTCATGTTCTCTTAGCTTTCTGGACTCATAGGCTATCACTTTACCTTCTTGAGTTAATACTGCACCAACTCCTTCCTTGCTGGCGTCAGTAAACACTACATAGTCTTTACTGGGGTCAGCTACCTTCAGTACTGGTGCTGTGGTTAGGAGTTGTTTCAGATTTTCAAAGCTTTTCTGCCATTCATTCATCCATTTGAAAGGATTGCCTTTCTTTTGAAAAGATGTAATAGGATAGGCAATTTTAGAAAACCCTTCAATAAATCTTCTGTAATATCCAGCTAGACCCATAAATGATCTAATGTCTACCACATTCTTAGGTACTCGCCATTCCATAATGGTTTTGATCTTTTTGAGATCAACAACTATTCCTTCAGCTGACACCACGTGTCCCAAGTATTGGATTTTTGATTTAAAGAAATCGCACTTGCTAAACTTAGCATAAAGCTGATGCTTCCTCAGTATTTCGAAAACTACTCTCAGATGTTCCTTATGTTCTTCCTCGCTTTTTGAGTATATCAGTATGTCATCTATGAAGATAAGTACAAAGTTATCCAAAAAATGATGAAAAATGCCATTCATCAACCTCATAAAGGTTGCTGGCACATTTTCCAGTCCGAAAGGCAGTACCACGAACTCATAATGTCCATATCGAGTGCAGAATGTGGTTTTGCAAATATCCTCATCCTTAATTCGAATCTGATGATATCCGGACCTTAAATCTATCTTAGAGAACACCTTAGCCCCTCTCACCTGATCGAATAAATCATCGATTATAGGTAAAGGGTATTTTTTCTTAACAGTCAGCTTATTAAGCTATCGGTAGTCCATGCACATGCGTAAGGTTCAGTCTTTTTTCCTAACAAAAAGAACTGGTGCTCCCCAAGGAGACACACTTGGGCGAATATAGCCTTTGTCTAACAGCTCTTGTAACTATATCTTCAACTCTGTTAACTCTGGTATACTCATTCTATAAGGAGCTCTTGACACCGGAGAGGCTCCGGGCAGCAATTCAATGGTGAAGTCAATATCCCTTTTGGGTGGAAATCCAGGGATATGTTCTGGAAAAACATCCAAAAATTCCTGCACTACAGGAACATCCTCCATAATTGGAGCCTTTTCCTTGGAATCTGCATATCCTACTTGGATTGCGTACAACTGACATATTTTTCTGATACACATGCCCATTTGGGATGCTGTTATTGGGTGTAGTTGTACAGGATTTTTAATTCCTTGAATTTCTTTACGCGTGCCATCTTGCATTCTGAAGTAAATTACCTTTTCTTTGCAGTCCACTAGGGTCCAGTGTCTTTCCAGCCAGTCCATCCCCAATAACACATCATACGACCCCAATGGTAGAACATTTAAGGCTTCTTGCAACTGCTATTCTTCCACTTCCAGTATGCAATTAGGAATTTTCGCAGTTACCTTGCGTTTTGCCCCAGTAGCTAATTGAACTAACCATGACTTCTTAAATTTCTGTTCTTTTAATTTGCAAAATTCTACTATTTTAGGACTTACATAACTTAAACTTGCTCCAGGATCTATTAAAATCGAAACAGGTTTAGTTAGTATAGCACCTTCCAATTCAATCATTGTAGGCTGAAAGTCAACCTCTCGGTCCTCCAAGGCTGCATTTATACGCCGTATGTTATGCGCCACGTCCCCTATCGTAGATGTCTCCTGCATATTTTCTACAGTTTCACTTTTATTCTGTTGGGGACAGTTTTTGTAGTAATGCGCTTCCCCACAGCCCCAGCATTGTAGGGGAGGTTTAGAATTCTGCCCCTGATTTGGTTTGCTTGATGCTTCAATGGGTTTTTCCTCCACTGGCCACTTAGTCCTTTGGTGATTTTTACCAAACTGTTTACTAATAGCGTTCCGAGCTGCGCCTTTAAAGTTGCTACTTTTACCACTTTTAAAGGTGGAGTGATTTTTCTGATTTTTCTTTGGCTGCCAGCTTTTCCCACCTTCACCCTTGGCCTTATTCTGCTGATAGCACGTTCGTGCTTTACGAATAGCCTCATCCATAGTCTGGGGGTTAACAAATTCTATCTGTTCTCTCATGTGAGCAGGTAAACTGCTCAAAAACCTTTGCACCTTGGCTTTTTCTTCTCGGAGATAGGGAACATAGCGTAACAGGGAGGTAAATTTTGTGACATAATCGTCCATGGTCATTTGACCCAACCGAAGATCATGGAATTCCTTGGCTTTATCATCATAAATTTTTTTTTTCAAGTACTTATCCTTAAAGTACTGCTGGAATAATTCCCACGTAATATCTCGCTCATCAATGCTGCGAACATTCTTCACCTCTTCCCACCACAGGGTGGCTTTCTCTCGCAACTAATATATAGCCAATCTGGCCTTCAGATTGCTGCTATATTGATATACCTGGAAATATTTACTTATATTGATTAACCAGGCTTCAGCTGCTTCTTCTGCCTCACCATCAAATGTTGGTGGCTTAATTTTACGAAATTCCCCTTGCAGTTCTACTTTCTGCCTTTTGAGAAAAAACACCCAAAAAAAAAAAGTGTGTCTTCCAGAACGCACTTATTTTTTTTTGAAGGTCAAATTTCAACATTTTCTAAAATTATGCTAAAAACAAAATTGTTTGTTGAAAAAAGGATTGAAAAACACCCCCAAAAAAAAAAGTGTGTCTTCCAGAACGCACTTTGTTTTTTTTTAAGATCAAATTTCAACATTTTATAAAATTATGGTAAAAACAAAATTGTTTCTTGAAAAAAGGATTGAAAAAACACCCTCAAAACAAAACAAGTTGATGCTGGAATAACAAAAAAAAAAATTGTGTCATACTTTTCGCATTTTTAAAAATAGAAATAACATTTTTTAATTTTTAAAATTCAAACATTAAAAAAAACCTAAAATTTAAGAAAAAAATAAATTTAAAAATAAAAACATTTAAAAGCTTAAAATTTAAAAATATATGAAGATAAAAAAAAATAAAAATAAAAACAAAATAAAAATTTTAATTCAAACACTAAAAAAAACCTAAAATTTAAGGAAAAATAAAATAAAACAATAAACAAAAAAAACTAAGATTGAAATTTTAAAAAATATAGAAATTAAAAAATAAAAATAAAAGCAAAATAAAAATATTAAATTAAAAAAAAAAAAAACAAGTTAAAAAAAGAAGGAAATTATAAAAAATAAAATATAGAAATTAAATTTAAAAAAAGAAAAGAAAATGCTTATTAAATTTTAAAAAAATAAAATAATTTAAAACAAAAAATTAAATTTAAGGAAATATATTAAATTTTAATAAATTTAAAAATTTAAAATAAAAATATTAAAAAAAAAACATTATTTAAATTAAAAGTAAAAAAATAAAAAATAAAAATAAAATACAATGAAAATATTAAATTTAAAACAGTATATATTAGAAACACAAATAAACTATAGAAAATAAATTAAATTTAAATTACAAAAAATAAAATATATATATGAACTTAAATTAAAATATGTATATAGATCAGATTTTATTAAATTTAAAAAAAAAATATTAAAATAACTAATTAAATTTAAAAAGAAAAATATTAAATTTTAATAAATAAACAAATAAACAAATAAATTTTAAATATAAAAGAAAAAAAAATAAAAACTTTAAAAATCAATTAAAAATTTAAAATTTAAAAAAATATAAAAATATTAAATAATATTAAATAAAAAAAAATTTAAAAACAAATTAATTTAAAAAAAATTAAGTTTAATTAAAAAAAAAAAAATCTAATTTTAAATACAAAATTTTTAATTGAAATATAAAAATATAAAAATTTTATGTTATTAACAAAAAAAAATTAATAAAAAAGTAAAACATTTAAAAAACAATATTAAATTCAAATAAATTTAAAAAAAATACAAAATTTATTAAATTCTATAAAATAAGAAAGAAAATTTATGAAATTTAAAAAAAAAAATCGATTAAATAAAAAAAAAGGGGCAAAATTTAATAAAAATTACTAACAAAATAAATAAATAAAAAAAATTAAAACAAAAAAATAATAAAATTTACAAAAAATTAAAACAAAATTAAAAAAAAAAAACAAAACAAATTGTATTTTATATAAAAAAATTAAATTAAAAAAAGAATTAAATTTTTTGAAAAAAAATTAAAAAAATTTAAAAAAATTTAAAAAAAAATCAATTTAAAAAAAAAAATTAAAAAAATTAAAAAAAAAACCAATTTATAAAAAAAAAAAATTAAAAAAAAAAAAAAAAATTTGGGGGCGACGCATCAGGTGGGGTGGCGTGGTGGTGGCGGAGGCGCGCCAGCTCCTCCGCGGCGCGCCCGGCGGGGGCTTGAGGCCCACCCGCGCCCCACGGCGGCCGAGCCCGTCGGCCGCCGGGAGCTTGAGGGCTTCGATTCCTCCCGTCCGGCGGCGCGAAGGCCGGCCCGTGGGTGGGCTGGGCGCAGCTCACCTCGCCGCCCCACGGCCGGGCCTCCCTCCGCCGCGGCCTTCGACGCGAGGGGTCGGTGGCGCGCTCCGCCACCACCTGCCACTGCGCCCCACCTCGTACCGCCGCGCCTCCAAATTTTTTTTTTTTTTTTTTTAATTTTATTTTAAATTTTTTTTTTTTTAAATTGATTTTTTTTTAAATTTTTATTTTTATTTTTTTTTTAAATTGATTTTTTTTTAATTTGATTTTAAAAAAATAAATTATTTCAAAAAATTTAATTTTATTATTTAAAATATAATTTGTTTGGTTTTTTTTGTTTTTTTAAATTTTGTTTTTTTTTTAAATTTTTTAATTTTTATTATTTTTTTTTTTTGTTGTTTTTAATTTTAAATATATATGTATATTTTTTATTTGATTTGATTTTAATTTTTATTTTTTTAAAGTTTTTATATTTTTATCTTAATTTGATTTTTAAATTTTTTTTTTTTAATTTCAAAAAATTTAAATTTTTTTTTTTTTTAATTCAATTTTTTTTATCTTAAATTCAATCTGTTTAATTTTTTTTTTAATTTTCTTTTATTTTTATATTTAATATTATAGATTACTTATTTTTTAAAATTTAAAATTTAAAATTTTTTTATTAAATTTTTTTAAATTTAATTTAATTTAATTGTTTTTTTTAATTTTTTAGTTTATTTATTTTTCATTTTTAAAATCTATAAATTGTTTAATTAAAAAAAAAACACTAAATTTATGTGTATTTGTTTTTTAATTATTTGCATGTGGTTTTTTTCATTTTTTTTTGTTTTTTAATGATAGTTTTTTTTATTTTAATTTTCTTTTTCAATTTTTTTTTTTTTTTAAATTTGTTTTTTTTTTTTTGTTAATTTTAAAATTTGTATTTTTTTCTTATTATTATTATTATTATTTTTAATTTAAATTTTTAAATTTAAATTTTTTATTTTTATTTTTTATTTTTTTTTAATCTAAATTTTAATTTTGTAATTTTAATTATTTTTAAATTTTTTTTTTAACTTTTTAATATGTTTTTTAGTAAGTTAGAAAAAAATGTTTTTGATGTTTTTTTTTTTAATTTTTTGGTCAATTTTTGTTTTTTTCTTTAAATTATGTGTTTTCTTTTTCAAATTTTGTCATTTACTTTGATATAATTTTCAAATATTTTTGTTTTTATTTATTTATTTTTGTTTAAATTTTTTATTTTTATGAGCTATTTTTGTTTTATTTTTACATTTTTATTGGTTTTTTTCATTGTTTTTATATATTTTTTTTATCTAAGTTTTGTGTTTTATTACCAACATGAAAATCAACACTCTAAAAAAAAAAGGTTGATGCAGCATCTATACGTTTCAAAATTAGCATGAAAAAATCACCATTATAAAAAAAAAGGTTGATGTAGCATCAATACGTTTCAAAATTAGCATGAAAATCACCACTCTAAAAAAAAAAAGTTGATGCAGCATAAATACGTTTCAAAATTAGCATGAAAATCACCACTCTAAAAAAAAAAATTTGATGTTGCATCAATACATTTCAAAATTAACATGAAATTCACTAACATTTTAGTTCCGGGCTGAGCCTTTAAAGTTACTACTTTTACCACTTTTGAAAGTGGAGTGATTTTTTTTATTTTTCTTTGGCTGCCAACGTTTCCCACCTTCACCCTTGGCCTTATTTTTTTGATAGCACATTCTTGCTTTACTGATATCCTCATCCATAGTCTGGGGGTTAACAAATTCTATCTTTTCTCTCATGTGAGCAGGTAAATTGCTCAAAAACCTCTTCACCTTGGCTTTTTCTTCTCGGAGATAAGGAACAGAGCGTAACAGGGAAGTAAATTTTGTGACATAATCATCCATGGTCATTTTACCCAACCAAAGATCGTGGAATTCCTTGGTTTTGTCATCATAAAATATTTTTATCAAGTACTTTTCCTTAAAGTACTGCTAAAATAGTTCCCATGTAATATCTCGCTCATCAATGTTGTGAACATTCTTCACCTCTTCCCACCACAGGGTGGCTTTCTCTCGCAACTTCTATATAGCCAATATGGCCTTCAGATTGCTGCTATATTCATATACCTGGAAATACTTATTTATATTGATTAACTAGGCTTCAGTTGCCTCTTCTGCCTCACCATCAAATTTTGTTGGCTTAATTTTATGAAATTCCCCTTGCAGTTCTACTTTCTGCCTTTTGAGATCTTGCTGGTCAGACAAATTGCCCGACTCTGCCTCATTATAATTCCCATTTTTGCTCTTCTAGGAGGGACTCCTCTCATTTTTTCCAGTAGTGTTGTTCCTGGTTTTCTGCTCTTCCTGCTCTGTTGATAACTCTTTTTCAGCACTGGGGTGTCCCATCTCCTGATTTTGTTTATCAGACAAACTTTTTAGAATCTTTTCTTGATCCTATAGCAACCTCTCATTATCCTTCCAGACCCTTATCATTTCTTCTTGTAGTCATTGTACTATATTTAGTAAAAATTCATTTTGATGTTGTTCTTCTTCCATAAATTGACTCGTCTTTTGGTGTTGTTCCACAGTTAATTGAACCCACATTTCTGGATTCATAATTGTTGGAATTTGGGGTTCCTCGGGTTGTGACTGAGACACTGTGACTTCCCTCATTTATCTTGCTTCCTCTTAGTGCACTAAACACATACACAGCTTCACTGTTAGCAGACCCTTAAAGTTCCAGTGTAGCAACCAGCTCTGATACCACTTGTTGCATTCAACAACCAAAAATTTACTCATATAAAAAAAAAAAATTACATAATCTCTCTGCAGCACCAATACCTCCATCATCGTACCGGTTAGTTATAATACAATGTACTTTACAAACAAAATTATAAATATTTGTTCCATAGATCTACAATGACATCATCATTATGTTTAACCCTAAGGATGACAAATCATATGCTCGACCTTGGATTACATGTTTATATCAATACATAACACATACAAGGCATAAGAATGTGATTCTTCCACCGATTGTTAATGTAGTACTAAGTTTGGGAGTTAAACTACATTCAAGTTTATAGGTCTGGTCACTGATGTAAATTTATTAACCCGATTTGTTCACAGATTATCTTATATGTCAAACTGTAACTCTGGTATAGCTTGACACTTGGCATAGAGATTCGATCAGTCGAGGGCTAAATGTCATTTCTCATGGTGTGTTTGTACATAACAATTTATTATGGAGACAGTTGTAGTTCGCCTAGGTTTTCACGGGGATTACGAGGGAAAGTGAACTGGAGTCTTTTGCCAATTCTTTGGCTATCCAGCTGCTGATCTCCTCCATGGCACACGAGCAGGATGCCGCCCTGTGTTGTTTTCTCCATCATGTTGTTGGATTTAAGGGTGAAATTCATCCATTCAGTAACCCCTCTCTACCTTGACTTGGTTTCAACTGCTATGCGCCGAATTCTTCTTTGCTTCCCTGAGTTGTGTCTCTCACACGGAGTTTTTTTAGCAGTGAGCCTGGGCTTCTTTCTGCTATGGAGTTCTTTAACCTCTTCGACCTTCTCAGCGAATTCATGAGGAAAGGTACTCAGTTACTCGTTATATTTCAGTACAGGGTTTTTTTTCGTGTTGTTTACTTCTGGATGCAAAGTTTATTATTTTTGAGTGCTTATTTAACTTACCCATACGCCATTTCTTTTGCAGATCCAAGACTTTTGAGTTGCAATCCCTACAGGTAAACCCTTATACACTGCCCAATAGTCTTGTTTTGATTCCCCCCCAAGCGTTACCTGTCATGAAGTTCATATTGGCTATTTTTAACAGGGTTGTTTTCCTTTTTCTTGCAGGTTTGTGGTTTCTATCTCAAACCCTTCCTCCAGCTTTTTCTCGGCTCAAACCATAGTCACAGCTGAACCTGTCTCTCTCTTGCACAGGTGCCCAGTAGTGTAACAAGAGTTTTAGTAGCAATCTGTCAAAATTATTCAAGAGATATACCGAGGTTTTTCATACCATCCTGCTTAGGGTTTATAAAGTTATTGTATCAAAAATATTTATTGTATAATGGACTAGGGTTTCCAATACCGTGGTTTAGCTGTTCCTATTATATTTTTAGTGGTTATGGACAGTAACTATTAAACTGGCCCTATTATTATTATGGCCGAGGCTTGAAATTCTGTTGGGCCTTTGTTTACAAAGAACCCTGGACGATGGTGTCTTGTTGATCTATTTACGTTTGAAGTCTGAATCTGTAGCGTTTCTTTGTTTCAAGTCACCCTGTTTCTACATGTAACTTTGTCACAAGTTAGTAGTATAGCGCTGCTATTTTTGTTCGAACAGTAAACTCGTTGCAATTTTCATCCGTTGCCATACACTAATATCCTTGGAAAGGGTTTTAGTTAAATGTGCTTTGCATTTACCGCTATAATCTCATATTGTGTACAGGTTGTGCTTCGACATATTTCGAAGGTTCCTCTATTCTTGCTTTTTTTTTTCCTCCTGAAGAGTTTGTGAATACGTTCAGTACTTATAACAATATAACTCTCCTCTTATGCCAATGATCATTCTGTGCCTAGAGATTTTCTCTCGATGTGCTTGTTTCTCTCCAAGTTATTTTCTAGGTAATTTCTGAAAGGGCTTTCCACTCCCTAACTCAGAGTAGTGTATTACAGTCTTTCACACACTGTCTCTACTACAGATTACTCTATTCTGACTTAGATTTTCTTGGCGGTGGTCGGTCCATCATGAAACAAAGGCCATGCATAGTTTTTCTTCTATAATATTATTTTCCTAAGGGGCAAGGGAGGCCGGGTAGGGTTTAGGCCCGAACCCTGCACCCCAAGATCTCGCTATATTATCTATAGGAATGGCATGCAGATACTATGATGTTAATATGATTTACTACACGCATTTCTTCTCTATGCACATTTATCGTTCCATTATTTGTTTTCTACTAGGTATTGTTTTTTGTTAATAATAATAATATCTGCACAGACAGTGATTTCTTGTTTTCTGATCAACTGATAATATTTATTCCGGTAGGGCATAAATATTCTAGCTATAATTCTCTTTTAGAAGACAAAACGAACAAAACTTTGCAGAAATTATACCCTGAATCTTATAATTTGGTTAAAAGAAATGTAATAACGAGGTCTCAGCCTCCTCTTCGCAGAGTACTAACTTCCACTATTTACACATAGTAACTTCTTTTATATAAAGAATGCATATCAGACCCTAAACAGATATATTTTTCTTTTGATAACCAAACCCTCCTGAGAATAAAGTTTAGCTAATCAAACTTAAATAGTCTATTGCCTTCATTCAAAATTGTGTTTCCTTATAGTCAAGTTCTGCACACTTATCTAAAATAAAAGATTGATTCTTCAAACTGTGGTCCTCCCAACCATCAAGGGAGGCTATGACGTCCTCCTCTTTCCCCCTAGCTCCAGAATTCCAGTCGGTGCCATGGGTTAACAGCGGAAACCCTCTGCTGTGACCTATGGAAGGCCTGTCAAGTCACAAGTAGATATATTGGTTTTCAAGGGTTACAGAAAGATATTTTCAACTGGTTCTCCCAGCTCTAGAAAATACTTTCCCCTTCTTACCAAATTTCACAGAACCCCCTCTCCTCTCTTGGGATCCAACTTTATCCCTGGAGGAGAGGTAACTGTTTTTCCAAATGTCCCCCAACCACCCCCTATTTTGAGAAACTCTTTTCACCAACAACTTAGAAGAATTTTTATTTTTATTCATTGGTTCCTCCTATTAATCTAATAATCAAAAATAAAATAGTAATTCTCTTCATAAATCATAACAATAGATTTTTTCTTGTCAGGAACTAAAAAAAAGTTAACAAATTGTCTTTAACTAGTTAATGC
>CM076570.1:1084738061-1084823894 GCA_034641835.2 Pinus albicaulis | reverse complement strand
AATATGGAATTTTATGACTAGTTATTTAGTGTTATTAGCTTTGGATGTTTATGACTAGTTGATTAGTGTCATTAGCTTTGGATGAATTTATTTTATCCAATGTTTTTCATATCTCATTAAAAAATATGGAATTTTATGACTAGTTATTTAGTGTTATTAGCTTTGGATGTTTATGACTAGTTGTTTAGTGTCATTAGCTTTGGATGAATTTATTTTATCCAATGTTTTTCATATCTCATTAAAAAATATGGAATTTTATGACTAGTTATTTAGTGTCATTAGCTTTGGATGTTTATTGTAAAATGCAAAGAAGGTAAATGTGCAGTAAGCTGAAAATATAATTAATAAATAAATAAGTTCAACATTTGATATTATTTTTTGGGATTTAACTGGGTTAAGTAAGTCATTCATATATGACCATTTTCATGACTAATTTCTAGTGATTTTTAAATAATCCACTTAACACTCATTGTATTGAGTGATACTCACAAGAGTGAAGAGTAACTAGAACTTCCCTCAACATTTTCAACAAATTTGAATAAGTTGAAGATACAATTAATAAAAATTAATATATATACTTTATAATAATCTTAAAACAACTAAAAACCTCTTTACAAAATTTTTGAAATAAATATTAAATATATTTTTCAAATATAAATTTTAAAAAACACTCTATGAAAATACACTATCACCACATATAAATATCTTTAGTCTATACCATCACATACTTAAAATTGATAATACATAATCCAATACACAAGTATATCAAAATATTAGATATCGTGCAGTCAAATACTTATCATTCTACTACATACTCTTAATCTTCCCACAATATTGTGGAATAATTGTTTGTTTGTGAAAGTAAGTTGAGGTACATTGGATATGGTGTAATCGATAGGTGGTGAAGTTTGATCTATGTTCTGATCCTATAGAAAACTATATAGGCTTGAGAACTCTTCCAAAGACAATTTCCATTTCTTCTATGTGCGTGAGAGCTCCTCCAAGGACAAAATTTCAATTTCTTCCGTTGAAAAACTAAATTAAAGTGAATTGTAAGTGACTGAAAATGCATGTTCGGCACCGAAAGTGAAAACAGGTACACAAAAGTTGAATAGAGTCAAACGGTCCCTTCCGAAGTTTGGACAATTTGTCATTTTCATGGAATTTCCGTACATTTCCAAGGAATTTCACATTTTATTTTCCGTACAATTACACGCACTCGATGCCACGTATTTTTCCGTGTGCGGGCCGAGGGATAAAAGTTACTTTTCCCATTTAACAAGGAAAAATGGAAAATAAAATAATAAATATTTTTATTTTATTTTAAGAATTATTAATTTTTTTAATCACGTTGTTTATGTGACGTATATAATTTTCCTTTTTTATATGATATTGAAAAAATCATAATTATTATTTTATTTATTTATCTTACATAAAATCAATTTAATATTAGATTAGGAAGTAATTTTGTTCAATATTATTTATGATTGATTTTTATCATCTTACATGATAAACACAACAATGGGGAAGAAAGCCAAAATATCAAATGTCAAATAAAAGGAGATAAATCATCAAACATGTGTCAATAAGATGTAATGAGAATTGAACACTTCCGGAAGGAATTTGTGAAAAATAATTGAAATTTCTGTGAAAAAAAAATACAATGAAACTAGATAGAATAACAAACACCCAAATACCTAGAATATGAATGGCCATATAAATAAATTGCTAGAATAAACATTGAAAGATGGAGAGACTAAATGAGTAATGAGGTTAACTAGGAGAGTAGATAGTTGAGAGCTTTATAGTGATTATAATATATACATTATTTATCGTGACATGTGATTATTTCCAAAGAAATACATTGCTTGTTGAAAAATGATATTTTTCTTAAAGAAAAATCATAACTTTCATTAATAAGATGAAAATTACATGTTGTAGATGTTTCGGAGAAGCAAATGTAAAAGGTGGTGGCTATTAATTATATAAATATATATATATATATATATATATATATAAATATATATATATATATATATATATATATATATATATATATATATAAAGTTTGTTGCAAAATATTTGTCTGTAAATATAAACATAAAAATGAGCCATATCAAAACACTGATAAATATGAAAGGATTTTTCAAAATGCAAAAATCATCCAAAATCAGGGTATTTTTCCTCCGTGTGCTGGTACATCATCATATGGCTCGTGGAAGTACTGATAATAATGATGACCATTCTGCTCCTGGATCACCCAATGATCCCTTGGCTGGTGCGTAACCTCCTTGGATAGTGTATTGGAAAGTTGATTCCTCTCCCTGTAAATATGATGACAAGATATAAAATCAAATTGTCATTTTAGAAGGAGTACCTCATCCAAAAGATTCTGAAGTGTGTGCATGTGACAAATATATTGATGGTTGAACCAATCTACGATGAGATTAGAGTCACCAAATATTTGAATTTGACTGCATCCTTTTGATAAAACAAAGGAGAGGAGGTGTCTAAGGCATGATAGTTCAACAAAATTTTGGTGCCTCTACCAGGGTTGATTTTTAATCTGAAGAATGATTATCATGAAGAAAAAGTGCCGCACCCCCACCACATCCAATTTGTTGGGTTGATCCATCAAAATATGCCCAGGGGAGAGATTTGTCAATGAATTCAAGTATAATATTTCTGGGAGGAGGGTGAACATATTCATCTGGAATCATGTGGTCTAAGGAGATGATATGTGCAAAAATGATGGTCCAGTTAGTGGCAATATCTTGGAAGATGAGTCTGTTCCTAGCTATCCAGGCTCCCCAGTAGGCCAATAAAGGGGGGTTACGAAGCTTGATGGGTTGTCCATTGTTCCACCAAGAGTCCCATGCATGAGAAACAAATGGGCCATTCGAATACAAACCGAGGTTAAGATGATTGATCAATAGAGTCCATAGGGTCGAAGATGCAGGGCAATGGAGAAACAGGTGATCAAAATCTTCAATCTCACAATTGCAAAAAGAACACCAAGAGGGACCATAAAAGGAGCGCTTTTGAATATTGAATCTAGAAGGAATATTGTCTATAAGAATACACAACATGAATAATCCGGGCTTTGGGGGTTATTTCAATTTACATAAGCGATTACACCACCATAGAACTTGATGTAGGGATTCTGCTATAAAACAGAACATTGCACATAATAAAATGTTTTCTTCCTTAACATGGAACCCTTAATTCAATTCTTCGTTAAAACCACATTTTATTCAGCTCAAAACATAAACAAAGAGGAGAGATCCAACACAAATAAAATAATTTCATAAAATACAACCAAAAATTTATAAATGCAAACCCTTCCTTGGCCGAAGTACAATGATTGGTCTTTCAGCTCTCTCGGCCTTTTCACAACTCTCACACCATTTCTCTCTATCTCTCACTATCTTCTTCACTCTCACAAGCTTCATATTTATACACAATTATGAATTAACTCCAATCCATGGTTTGCTTCACACAAATCTCAACCAAAATCAAAAATAGATTTATCCCTTATTTGACTCAACTGAGTTCCATTGAAGGAATTCCTAATCCCTAAAGTATCTACCTAACTCAACTCCACTCATATTCTCAATTATTAAAAGAATATTTACAATAATCCTCACACTTATATATTTCCCTCTTAATTTATTAAAATGAGCATAATAATTTATAAAATAATTAAAAAGACATCACCCCCTATTTACACAATATTTTAATGAAAAATCAAGCAAGATGCTCTTGCATCAGACTCCCCATGTAGAGAAGTTTTGATAGACTCCTGTATATGAGGTCTGTTGCTTTTCTGTAATAATGCGACAAGCACAAGTCTTGATGACTTGCTCTCTCCAGGATTCCAAAATCTGTTCTGTCGCTGGTCCTTTAACGTATCAACTCCATTTTGTAATTCATCACTTACTCTGTCAATTGGATTCCATCGGTTTTTATAACAATTTCTTCTGCCAATTCCTCGGAGTAATGCTTCCGTCTCCAACCGTGTTGAACACTCAATTCCCTAAAATGAAGAATAATCAAGGACTTCTCATTGATCACAACTATAGTCATTGATTTCCCCTATAGAAAAAACTTTCTCATCTAGTGTTGTACCTGTATTCATCAACAAACTATTAGTTTTACGAAGATAAGACCTTTCAGCCTCTTTTGATGCTTCAAGCACTAATCTCCCATCATAGACTTCGTGGATTTCAGTAGATCCTGTTTTGAATTGCTAGCTGCTTTCAACTTTATCTTGCTGGTTCAATACTTTTGTTTCCTTTATGTCTCCAAAGACATAACTTTCTCGCTACTCCCGATCTTTCATCTCCTCTCCAAATACTTTCTGCTCAATTTCTCTGATTTCAACATCATATTTATTTATGTTTCCTTCTGTACCTATAGCCACATTATTATTTGAAAATTTATAACATTCACTCAACTCTATAAATGTTAGAAACATTTCATCCCTATCATGCATGGTAACTGCAATCTCTTCTGGATCAGGTTGTGCAAGCTTCCCTTCTCCCTCAGGTTCCTTAAGCCATCGTTCCAAGGACTCTGTTTCCATGTGAAATCTTTCCATCATTTTATCACAACCTTCATTCCCAGCTTCATTCTTCTTCTCGAAATCTCCCTGAGTTATCCTGGTTTCTGGATAATCACATTGCAAAATTCTGTCAGTAATTTCATTAAACAAATTCATTTGTTTACCTCCTTGGAATATCACTTCGACATTTTCATTATGCTTATGCTACATAAAAACTTCAACTGGTTGTCTTACACCAAACAAGAATTCATTTATGATTTCTTCCTGCTACAACAAATCAATACCTTCCTCCTCTGAAAGGCATTCTGCATCATACTTCACCCTAAGAGTTTCATTCATCTTTGTGACAGTTTCACCAGACTATCCACCATCTTCTACACATCCTGCAAACATACATAAACTGTGAGATTTAAAAATACAAGGCTTCATAGCCTCATCTGCTTCTCTTGTCAACACATCTTCAAATTCTTCTGAACTATTCCAATATTTCATTAGATCTTTCTCATTGATCTCTCCACCCAGAATTTTACCCTGTTCTGAGCCATAAATGGAAACTTCCATTTTCAACTCAACCTATCTAAGTTCTTCACATC
The DNA here is from genome assembly GCA_034641835.2 of Pinus albicaulis. Lineage (NCBI taxonomy): Eukaryota > Viridiplantae > Streptophyta > Pinopsida > Pinales > Pinaceae > Pinus > Pinus albicaulis. The sequence continues at coordinate 1,084,818,737 of CM076570.1, read as the reverse complement.
TCAATTGAACACTTATCATCTGCTTGAGTTTCCTTAGCTCTTCTGTCAACTATATGTTTACTTTCTATTCCCTATTTGCGTGTAGATTCTGCCACTTCACTTTTTTCCTCATGGCCCAACCATGTCTCTGGTCTTTCGTATTTCTCTGCAACAATTCCATCAATAACTCAAGGTGAATTTCTATCTCAGCTTTCTCCCGCTCATAATCTTCATCGGTCAACTACTTACATATGCTAATTACCTTGGCATTTTCCTTCTTCTTTCTTCTACTGTGGTCTTCATCAGATCTTCTGAAATGACTATCACCAGTCTTCTTCTCCTCCTTTGTGAACTTCATCTATTCACATGTGGATTTCATTTGAATCACCTTTTCAGCAAGTCTCCATACTTTCCATTCAACAATATAAGCTCTCTACCTACACTTGACCTCTTTCAGTTCTTTGTCTTGGAATCATCTCTAGCAACTCTCTTGCTCCTCTTTTGCTCCAAACAAGTAATGCCTGTGTTACAATGACCAACTCTTTGGGTGTCGGGCTCCATCGATCATGCACCCATTTATATTCAAAACTTTGACTTGGTTTAAGATTTTTTGACTCCAGACTTTACATCAACTCTTCATCATGGATGAAAAATACACCCTCTTGTATAATAACTCAATGGTTTAACTTGACTCAAGCTATCCAATTTTTCTTTTGACCTTAATATCTGATTTAACTTCAAGGCTTGACCCAAAAATCACAATAGTGGATATTTTGAATCTAATTCAAGTTATACAACATACACTATGAACATCCACCATTAATAAATTTATGATGTAAAATATTCACTCTCTCTCATACTCCATTCTTAAGAAAATATCACAAGTCACCAATTACATCATCTCGCTTTATCACTTCACATGATATTGAAGCCTTAAATCAAAATGCAATCCATTTTCCCCAAGATTTATTTTATGGTGAAAATAAATAAACCATTCATTTTTCAACATTCAAAAATACTTTTTTGAATTATCATACCTTATGCTCCCGTCAAGGCTATTTAATAAACCTTCTCTTTGCAATTTCAACTCTCTGGATTTCACTCTTCTGTGTCATTCTTATCACTGTGAATATTTACATTCCCTTCATCGATGCATTTCAAACCCATTCATCCTTCTCGAATGCAGCTGGATGATTGTGGAAATGTGTTGTAAATTTAAAAAGCGAAGATCGACATTCATCCGAGCAGTGAAAAACCTCTTTCATTGTATGCGAAAAACCCCTTGTTGTCTTTCAAAACCATATTCACACCTTTTCATGCTGGTTGCACAATCTTGAACAAAAATTTAACTGTTCTCTTTATTTCGATCTCTTCTAGATAAACCAACTCAAATTATACCAAACGATCTCTTTGTTGGAAACATCTAATTATAATTCTACCCTCACATAAATGCTTCATATGCTCCTTTAATCCACCAAAATGTAATTGCAGTAACAATACTGACCTTTCTCCTAACTAAGAAGAGAACATGTGTGAAAAAAAACTCAACGATACAAACATATAATCTATTAAATTAATTTTCTCCTCGTACAGGCTTTGTGTCACTGCAATTCTCGTCACGCATTTCCAATACAATTCTCATACCAGCAATGCTCAAAACAAATTAAGCAAACAATGTATCTGCCTTACCATTTAAAAGCTACATAAAAACCAATTCTGGGTTTGTAACCCATTTTCCACCATTTCGCTGGGCCATCAACACACAATTCCAATGGATCAACTGATACTTTTGCCGCTCCTTCTATTTCACGTGAATTGAAGGATTCACTTATGAAGCTTAAAGATCTCATTATCACTGGAACAATCGCTACTCGAATTCCTCGATTCAAAGTCTCTGTTACTCTCATCCCTCATACTCTGGATTCATCGTAACAATCCTAGAGTTCTCCGAAGCTTAAATACTCTGCAGGCTCTGCTTTAGAGGCTACCACCACAACTTACTTCACAAAGAAACACTTTACACAACTTGCAAGATTCTCAGAATCTTTGACCATAGATTAAATACCCAGTAGTATCCACAACGCCTCAATACATCAGAGATCACACCATTTCTAAAAGATGCAGAGACTCTGAATCTTTGGACTGTATTCAAACCTATTTTTTGCAACTTTCAGTGAGTGCTATGACCACACAAGTGTCTGCCAATCTTATTGACACATATTTTAGTGTGAACTCCTTTGCGCAATTATATTTGGATTTGCAAAATCTTCTTTACCGCTGGTGCTACTCCACTTCACAACTTCAATTTCTTGCGGGCCTACTCTCCTCTTACATTATTCTGCTTGAAATTTTCGCTCTCTGCTTGGACTCACTGGCCCCTGCTCTCTCATCTCACAGTTTCGATCACACCTGCCCTGTTGCATAATGAAGCCACTCACACAATCAGGCGACATGTCACTTTGGAATCTCTTTATGCCAAAGTTCCAGGATTCAGATGGCCCTCGGTGATAAAATCATTTTTCCGGCTTCATCCTTGCTGAGTAGCATATAGTATTGCCACTATATCCACCTAAATATATTGAGTGATGGAAAACTGCTACAGAAAACCGAATATTTGACAGCCACGATGAAATTTTATCCCTTGTAGGTTTGAAAAATGTGACCAGTAGCCTTTGGATTGTCTCTCGGCCTTTGGATTGTAAGTTTGGGTATTCAATTTCTGTGAGACTAACAGATTGTCTCTCTACCTTCGTGTTGCCAATTTGGAGTATGGAGAAAAGACATTTTAACTTCCTTTGATTTGAAAAACCTCTGTAAGTCTGTTGATTGCAACTTTGGTGGTGTTTTGGTTCAGATCGGAGATGGAAATGTACGTCTTATGGAAAATTCAAACGATATCATGCCCTTATCACTGCATGCATTGTGAATAGGGGTTTGCGCCTCCTCCACATAGGAGCACTATCCAAACTCAAAGGAGTCTCCAGAATATGGAATCACAATGAAGATAACAGAGAAGAGAAGTGTTTGTTGTTATGACGTGAGCTCGAAGCAAATGAGATGAACTCTAACTCTAAATGCAATCCACACACACTATCCACGTATGCACTATCCACAGGTGCACACAACACACTCAGAAACAATTTACTCTCACAACAGGCAGGAAACTTCACTCTGATACCAAATGATGTAGGGATTCTGCTATAAAATAGAACCTTGCGCATAATAAAATGTTTGCATCCTTAACATGAAACCCTCAATTCAATTCTTTGTTAAAACCACATTTTATTCAGCTAAAAACATACACAAAGAAGAGAGAGCCAACGAAAATAAAATAATTGCATAAAATGCAACCAGAAATTTATAAATGCAAACCCTTCCTTGGCCGAATATTACAATAATTGGCATCTTGGCTCTCTCGGCCTTTTCACAACTCTCACACCATTTCTCTCTATCTCTAACTGTCTTCCTCACTCTCAAAAGATTCATATTTATACACAATTACGAATTAACCCCAATCCATGATTTTCTCCACACAAATCTCAACCAAAATCCAAAATATATTTATCCCTTATTTGACTCAACCGAGTTCCATTGAAGGAATTCCTGATCCCTAAATTATCTACCTAACTCAACTCCACTCATATTCTCAATTATTAAAATAATATTTACAATAATCCTCACACTTAGATATTTCTCTCTTAATTTATTAAAATGAGCATATTAATTTATAAAATAATTAAAAATACATCACCCCCCATTTACACAGTATTTTAATGAAAAATCAAGCAGGATGCTCTTGCATCAGAATCTCTTGTGTATGATGTCCAGCTAAAATAATTGGATAGCCATCCTTCGAGCTATACTGGCCATGTTTTGAGGCTACCTAAATGAGTTCACCATCTCTGTCTGAGATCCTAACATGAGTCTTTGTCAATGTGTCAGTATAATTTGTCCATTCTAGTTGCCAAGGAAAAGGAATGTGTAGATCTGGAAAAAATTTCCATGCCTGAGAGAAAATGGCGGTATTGTCAGGATCAACAACCTGATCAAGTGTAGAAAATCCAACACCATCCAAGAATTAAATTAGCTCAGGAGGAAGAAGATGAGCATTATCGCATCTAGACCAAGGATCTCTTCCAATTCAAACTTGTATACCTGGGCCAATTTTCCAAGCCAAGCCTATTATGATATAATCCATAGAGTTTAAGATGGATCTCTATATGAATGATATATTGATCCTATTCCAGTGTTTACTCCTAATGCAATCAATTGGGCTAGATGGGATGATGTATTTTTGTATAACTACCTTTGTCCATAAGTTCTCAACTATTATAATCTGCCAACCCAATCTGGTAGCTAAAGCTTTGGAGAAAGAAGGTAAGTCTTTTATGCTCCATCCCCCCAATTTTTTTGGTAATGCAATAAGGTCCCATTTAGTCTGGGAAAAATTGTGGCCATCATTTGAACCTTTCCAAAGAAATATGCAGCAAATTTCTTGAATTCTAGTGAGAATACCCTTGGGAATCTAGGCCAAAGTTGAAACATGATATGTCTTCAAGTTAAAATCTGATTATTCCATATGATTATTGCTAAATAAATATATTTATTTATTGAAACATGCTATATATTCGAGTAAAATCTTATTGAGCCCTCTAATGATAAATTAAAATATGCATATTCATTTCGATATGCTTAGAGAACTTTTTTTAAATAATATATGATACTTATGCATTTAACAACCTACCTATAAACTAAAACGGTATGATAGTATTTTGATAAGATTGTATTGATAATCCTAATTTCATAATAAAAGCTATTGATAATTTTAATCTCAATTAAGGTAATAATTTGAGAGTTATTTTAGCATATGTATTGTATTAGATCAAAATAAGTTTTTTACTAGTTATGTTATAACAAACAACATCTCTATGTTTCTGTATTGTTTGGATTTCTTGGACTTATTCTTTAGTGCAGATGTTTTTATACTACTTGATTTAGTACAAAAATTTGTTATGATTTAATGTATGATTGGTTATGGTTATCAAATTATTATTATATTTATATTTGTTATGATGCATTAATTCCCTTTGTATATATCTTCCTTAGGTTATTCCCTTAATAACATTGATTTTATTATATGAATCTCATAATTATATAGTGCAAGATAGTTTACATGGTAAATTACAATGACAACTTCCCTAAATTGTCTGCATCCTAATCCTCACTTCCTATATCCAAGGTTAAATACCACTAGTGGTGAGATGAATCCATTCAAGAATTTCTGTACTTCTTGAACCCTAATCTATATCCCAATTTTGTGCATCTACATTGGTAGTTTTATGATGCTCATTTATACACAATGTGGACTCACTCCACTATGATATGGTATATGCAATATCTATTGAATAAATATTAGTAGCTATATAATGATTGGTAAAATATTTTGAGTGCTCCATGGAGGATAATACTACTTCAAGTCTACTAACTAATTTTTTTCCTCTATTAAAGCATTTATATATTATTGGATTTATATTTGTTTCAATAGGAGAGAATATATGAAAATTATGGAGAACTTCTTAGAACTTCTTCCTCTAAGAATAAATGATGATTAGTTTAAGTTTTCCTATTTTAAAAGTTGATGATTAGTTTAATATTTACTATTTTCAAAGCTCCGTTAGTGAGCATTCTCTTTATTGGCTTGAATGCCGACATCCTAACCCAATTAATTTTAGAAAATTACGAACAAGTTCATATAAGAATAAGGAAATATTATCCATACATCGACATCATTTATTAGAAACAAGGTGAGACTCTTGCAATTTTTTATCATAGAATCAAAGAAGGTTTTGAGAAATATGATATAAATATCACAAATTATCAAAGTATACAATGGCTACTCTATTATTCTTCAGTGATAATTTCCCTTATGATGAAATTTTAGAAGTAAAACACTTATCAAGGGACATTACAATTTATTGTGTGGTATTATGATGGTGCATTAGACACTATTATGCTATCACCTTAATCATCTTATAGCATTGCGTGAACCTTTATATTACATGGTGATAAATGTGATAAGTATTGTATGTTATAAGTGATTCACATTTTACTAAAAGGACATGTATGTGTGGTCATATGCACAAACGCTTAAGAGTAGAGGAACACATAGGCTATAGTGATCCTTAGTACCATATCAGTGAATTGAATACAACTAGGAAATAAATTCCTCCAATACATTTTATTTGCATTACAACAGACTTGTAACATATTAAATCTTATAATAATATCAAGCTTACATCCATTCAAAAGCTTTATATTTAGAAAAAAAATATGAAGCTTATATTTTGTTAAACAAATTCATACTTAGGACATCAGAAAACATTCTCTACAACTTAATATATATATTTACTTATTAATTAGTGTGAAGATTTTATTAACTCATTAACCATTAGAATTTATTGAGAATTTATCAAGGAAACTTACAACCATAATTTAATTGGAGTCATCCCACTAGTTCTACTAGAGACAACTTATCTAAATTTATAGTTCCCATTAGTTCATTAATTCATGTGAAGTAGCATTCAAAGAATCAAGAAATTAATGGAGGCCTTTTATGAGTCACACAACATTTGATATTTCATAATGATTTCAGCATTTAATAACTTAGACATACTCAATTAATTTAAACTGGATGAGATTGAGCTCATATTCAACTCTCAAATTAACATTAAGTGTCATAAAATAAATTTTTAGATATATCCAATTAATTTCATAGAATAATTGATAACCAATTATTTAATAAATATAGATTTCTAGTTGAACAGTTTATATGACAAAATTTATACAAACAATTGAGACAGAGATACCCATAAAAGATTTGGGAATGACATTCTGATGATTTTTTCAAAGGAAACTTAGAAAATTTTACAGAGGGCCCCAGTTCTTGAAGATAGATGAAATTCACTTGAGATGGTCTTAGAATGGTTTATATAGTATGTGAAAAATTTTACGTTCAATATCATAGTAGAAAACCCCCATAGGGAAATTAGTTATTTCTTGAAATTGCCTAGATCACAAAATTTGGCTATATAACCCTTAATGTTGAACTCAAATGGGGGTTATAAGTTCATTCGTATGGATTCCCCTTAAATTTAGTGAAACTCATTTTTTCAAAATCACATCAACACACATACACATGTTTCCAAATCTAAATACGCCAAAATGCTTATGGGATAAAATCATGTGACCAAATTAATAGAAAATAAACTCTACAAGTAATAAAAGACTCTTATTTTCTCATAATTACATCCAAATTATTTAGGAATTTCTCGAAACATAGGATAAATGACCATATGCTTAAACTATAAATGGAGAAAAAAATACATCTTTGTTTTATTTCTCATGTTAGTTGATTCAATGGCTTTCTTAGACAATTTATTCATATGAAACAAACTGTGTGTGTGTGTCTATATATATATATATATATATATATATATATAAAGAAAGATCAAAATTTTTATTAAGAAGATAAAAAGCTACATAGAACATGCATTTAAGCATTCAAAAAGATTTAGCAATATCACCCAGAAGGGCACACAATCTAGAAAACAACCTGTGCTAGAGAGAGCCACAGACAGAGTCCCAAAAAATATGTATGACTAGAAACCAAGCCTCCCCAACAAAGGAGAAAATGACCCATGCACACTATAAGGAAAAGACCCTCTAGCGAATGTTTTTGAGGAACCCTTTATAAAAATAGCCCAGATGTCAATTTGTAGTGGAGGTCTCTAGAAGAGGTTGGTGGGTGGAGGTTTTTGCAGATGTTTTTTGTCCATTTTGTTTCTCATCATACACCACATTGGTGCATTTAACTCACAACGCACCGATGCATACTAAAAATTGGCACACTGAGACACCATGCTCTACGTACAAACCCACCTGATGCATATAATTACTATAGCACAATGGTGCGCTACGCATAAGCAGGCCCGGTGTGTCTCAAAAACCCACGCACCACTCGGTGCGTTTCGAAAATCCGTGCACCAAAACAGGGTTAAATAAAAAAAGATTACTGAATGTAAAAACCACATTTTCACTTCTTCAGTGCTCCAAACCTCTCAAGCACTGGTGCTAATTACTCTCATGTGAGGTGCCCTGCTGTGAGTGCTCCCATTGCATGCACTGCTGCCATCCATTTCCCTCCTTGTGGAGTTCGAATTTTGGAAAACAATGGGAAAATTTTGCTTCTCCGATTCCTCAACAAATATGCCTCCTCGACGCACAAATGTACATGCATTTTACTTATGTACATGTATTTTACTTGTTTATCAATAACTAAACATTTTAGTGTATTAGAATTATAAAAAACCTTAAAATTTACCAATTAAAAAAAAATTGTGCGGTGTGCTCGAGCCATTTGGCTTGCACCGTTCGCAGTGTTGCCTTTAAATTTACAGGCCACATTGTTTGTGGTGTTGCCTGTAAATTTACAGGTTGCACCACAAAAGTTGCTAACAGAAACCACACCGGGGTCCGGTGCAGTACAAAAAACACACACCGTGCTTTTTAAAAAAAATTACATGGCAGTGCGGTTGTTTAAACAATTGCATCGTTGACTATGCATCAGTGTCAAGAGGGCAGTGGATTGACCAAACTATGCACCCAAGGGAGGATATTTAGTTCAGTGCACTGCCCTCTTGACATTAGTACATGGTCAACAGTCCGGTCGTTGCAATCATTTACAGGACTACAAGATTGACCATGTAATAATGTTAGGTGGGCAGTGCGCTGACCTAACTATTTGCCCTGGGGTGCATAGTTTGATCAATGCACTGCCCTCCTGAACTGGTACATAGTCAACGGTGCGGTCTTTTAAACGACCACATCGCTGACCATGAATTATTGTTGGGCGATGCATTGACCAAACTATCTACCCCAGGTGATTAGTTTCATCAACACATTGTAGAAAAACTACAATTTATGTTTTTTGGTGTGCAGATAATTTCCATGCGCATCAAGAGTTATGCGCGATAAAAAAGTATGCATCGGTACTAGTGTGTGAATATTTTTTTGGGTGCACTGACCTTTTTTTTTCAATATATATATATATATATATATATATATATATATATATATTGAAATACATGTCTCATTTGATAAAAAAAATGTATTTAATATGCGAATCATTCAGCGATGTCAACGGAGAGAACAAAGGGAACAACAAGAACATATGGAAGACCAGTATAACATGATTCACCTGTGGAAGGCACGAGAGAGGGAGAGACTTATGTACCCTCACCCTATTACGACATCCACCCAGTTTCTCCAAGGGAGGTAAGGCTCCTCAAGTTCTATGAGGAGGCTACATCCCTAAAGGGCCATAGTGGGTTATTGGGACATATCATCTTGAGGTGGAATGCCCACCGACAGGCTTTCCAGGTTGGTCATGACCAGTGGTACACACCCAGTAAGGAGTACATATATTTTATTACTGGCCTATCTAGGAGAGGGAAGGATTTTCCCCAGTTCCCAGATGTCCCCGTCAGCTATGCCGTAGGGATTCAGTTGGCGTACTCCCAAAGATACATTGGGGACGATATAGTTTCTCCTGTAGATTTTCAGGTGCCCGATGGTTAGTTACGTATTTCTTCGTTTGGTGTAGAGGAGGTGAGGTGCCTCTCACTACTGTTGACGACCATTGCACACTATACCAACGACAGGAAATGCATTAGTTGCCCGCTTTTATTTTATGTTGATTATTTATTCCAGGCACCACAACTTGTGAGATGGTTTTCGATTTTTTTGCGGTAGTTTTGTACATCATTAAATAGATGTCGTTCTTAGGCACGTGGGAGGTTGACCTTCCCTTTTGCTTTAGATTTATTTTGTTTATTTTTTGAGAGGTTTCCCGAAACGAGGCCGACTTTTTTTTGGAAACCTTGTAGGATGATGCTACATGTACGGATGAATATGTGGGGTTAGATGATGCCCAAGAGGGACCAGTCTGACTTTCTCGCCAGGATATCTCCTAATGCATTGGACTTGCTATCTAGTGTCGATGATAACTCATTCATTCTACTGCCATGTTCGTATGGCAGTTTGGATTGGTGAGGGTGTAACAACATCCTCTTCACACAGGATGAGCCACTGGATGTGAGAGGTAATATTAGTGTTTTATTTAAATTAATATAGTTTCATTTTATTGTCTTAATTAATTAATTATAATTATCAAATTTATTTCAACACATTATTTAACTTCTTTTATTAAATTGTTTAATGAAAATGTCTAATGAATATTGTTGTGTACTATATATTTTGTAGATATTGGGACATTCATTGCAGATGAGATTCTACCCCCTTCGAATGATCCAGATGTAGATGTTGATGATGAGGAGATGGCAGAGGTAGAGGACCAGGGTGACAAACTTGATTCTGATCGAGTGCAGATACTTGCGGGGTTGAGGTGTAGGCCAGACACCAGATTTAGGATGGAGTTGGCTGACCAACTTTGTCAACTGCTAGTTGATGACGGAGTCCACCCAGTTATGATCAGAGAGATTCAGGTTGATTGTAGGCTCACATGGCTTTGGACTGGATTGCCTCGCAATATGTTGACCCTCATGCATCATATCATTGGAGCTTCTAGAGCACTGGCATAGACTAGGAGGTGTAGGCGCTATGGAGATGCACGACAGAGAAACACCTCATCCGATGATCATGATCATGAGGGTAGTGATCATCATTATAGTACTCCACCTCCTCCTCCTTCACCTCACGATGGAGATCATGATGAGCAGTAAGCATCCAGTCGTGATCAACGGGCATCGTCTAAGCAGTTTTCACCATCTCAATAGACACGTAGCCTTGGGCAGGCACTTGATCCTGAGTAGGCAGGTCCATCATCATGGGCTACACCATCCACGTCTGAGCAGGCTCCTCCATCGATGATTCATCAACAGGCAATTCCTGAGCAGACTGCACCATCGACTAATTAGCAGGCACCTCCAGAGCAGGCACACCGTCTATCTTAGCATGACGCTACACCATCGACTAAGCAGGCCTCGACTAGTACTAGTATTGATGTACCACCATATATTTGACATTTACATGTAGTTTATGTATTACATTTGTACATTTTTGACATTATATATATATATATATATATATATATATATATATATATATATATATATATATATATATATATATATATATATATATATAAATATATATATATATATATGGTCCATGTATTTTATGTTCATGTTGGTGTACTTAATTTACATGTTGGTGTTCATCATGATGTGTATATTGTTAGGTCGTGTTAGATATGTTAATTTAATGGGCTTGCATATAGATGTGTATGTGATAGCAGTTATTTGACATGAGATGTATATTTGATGTTTGTGTTGTGATGATGTTATACAATGCTTGTGTTCTGTTAGATGATCATGATCACGATGATTAGATGATGTTATCGAATTTGAATGAGTATTTTAGTCGAATATGATGTTTGTACGATGATTATCATGATAATGATGTTTATTTTTAATATTAAATCGTGATATTTATTAAATATCATGTCGTGACTGTAATTGTAATTTTAATTTTAATTGTATGTAAAATTGTAAAATTGTATTTGTAATTTTAATTTTAATTGTAATTGTAATTTTAATTTGTAATTGTAGTTTTAATATTAATTGTAATTTTAATTTTAATTTGTAATTGTAATTGTAATTTTAATTTTAATTTTAATTGTAATTGTAATTTTAATTTGTAATTGTAATTGTAATTTTATGTGAAATTGTAAAATTGTAATTGTATGTAAAATATTTTTAAAATTGTAATTTTATTGTAAAATTGTAAAATTGTAATTGTAATTGTATGTAAAATATTTTTAAAATTGTAATTGTAATTGTATTGTAAAATTGTAAAATTGTAATTGTAATCGTAATGGTATGTATTGCCACCATTCAATTTTATTAAAAATTTTAAATTTGTAAATTTGTAAAATTGTAAATTAACTGTCAATTTTGAACCATAATTACTACCGTAAGTAAAATGTATACCATAAATATTGTTAAATTACCATAATTGTAAATTTCTATGAATATAAATAATTGTAAAATAATAAATCTAGATTAATAATATGAATTTTTGTAACAAAATAAAGTTTAGAAAATAATGCAAAAAAAATCATGTTTAGAATTATCATTATTTTATTATGATCTCACATACCAAAAATAATAGTATACATCTTGAAGATATCATTCACACACATTTAAAGCAATCAAGTATTTGTATTATTTTAGGAATTGACATTATAAAAAAAAGAACTTTATACAGTATGTCATTGTTTTCGAGATCAACATAATTGCAAATTATTAAGTGAAGTGATTTTAACATTAACACAATGAAAACCAATTAATTCAAAATACATATTATAATGTTTTAAAAAAAGAGTCTTAGTTATAAGGTAATTAAGTCCTCTTCTTTATAAAAACTCATCTTAAAAAATATAAATGATGAAATAACACATGTACCATATCACTCTCGGTTCTCATAATCACCCTCATTATCTTCCAGCTCTCTTGGCATGATAACACTATTCTTCTCAAAAATATGTTTTGAACTAGGTTCATGTCTCAATACGAACCACCAATCCCTATACAACACATTTGGGTAAAAAAACAATTGGTTGCAGTTTTTGGGGAAAACATAGGGCTCCTTAGCTTCATCCCACGTCTTTTTAGAGTTGATACATATCAACCTACTATCATGATCTTCCTTTACATTATTCCGATCAAAGGCGTCCCACCACTTGCACCTAAAAATAACACATTGGAAAGAAGATAAATCCACTTCAATGATCTCTTGTATCTTTCTGACGTAACCTAACATCCCTCGTACTAGGTTTTGATCACAGTGGCTAGCTCAACTAGATTGATAGAAATCGACTTCCACTCCACAGTCGTGTTTCATGTGTCCATCATCGACATTTTTTGTGCGAAAATGGTGTCCATATGGTGACATATATGGGAACAAATTGACTCATAAAAAAGTTAAAAAATCATGGTGTCATGTATCTTATAATAACCCAACTGTTAAAATATGAAATATAGATGTAATTAGATTTAAAAGGTGCATTTTTAAGTTTAAAATGTAAATAAATAGATTAGTACCCAGTGGGTGCACCCAATCCCTAAGTTTAATGCATCCTCTTCAGCGCGTGGGTTACAACCGATTGCACCGTATTTCTCTCTGATTTGGCTAGAAACCCAACTGTTGGGGAATATTTTTGGCATATTTTCTTTTAAATGATTAGGATAAAGCACACTTCTACAATTCAACCATCTAAATTATTTCCTGTCACTATCCCATTTCATCCTCTTTTTTTCGTACAATGCGACCCACGATTGTGTCACTTTGGAGTTTTAAAGATTTAATTTATTGATTACTTCAATTTTTGCATTTGCTGATGAAATAAAATCGACATATAGTAAATATGAGATAAAAATATACATTATACCGAATTTCAACATGAATACTTACTTTGTGTAAATTTGAAAAATTATAAGTCGCTTAATCTTTATCAAGTGCCTTTTTCCATTTGTTTGGAGTAGCTCCCCTTCTCTTTTGTCTTCATCCCTTTCATCATCCCAAATCACCACACCTAGTTTTTTGTTGATCTGCTTGATGTACTCACTGGCATAATAGAAAGACTCATACGATATGTACCCCTTTGCCATATACCTCTCGGGTTTTTCCCTTTATCGAACAAAACCTTTAAATTTCTTCATGTACCTCTCTAAGAAGAACATTCAACAACAAGAAACCACCCCAACTAATTCAACCTCATCTACTAGGTGGATTAGAAGATGAACCTGAAAGTCCATGAAACTCGTCGGCAGTTCCTTCTCAAACATACAAACAATCTCAACTATCTCTTGACGCCATTAGGGAATGTTAGCCACATGAATCTCCTTTGACATGATCCAATGGAAAAATGTAGATAATTTATATATGGCATGCCCTAGGTCTTGGGGGAATTCATGTTTCACGCACCCAAAATTTATAAACACATGCAACAATATACAAAATTATAAACACACTGCAAAGTTATAAACACATGCAATAATATACAAAATTAGTTATATTTTAGGATCCCTGCATGGGATAAAACTTATTAATATAAAAAATAATAAAATCATGCTTTTTCCATTATACGTAATCTTAGAAGATTCAAATGGTCATGTGATTTCAACCTTGACAAATGGTCATCCATGGTGAAGCAACGCAGTAGTGAAGACCCGTATGAAGATGGCACCCTCACACCTATTATAACTTCATTTTCCAAAGAAATATCATATATTTTTTTTAAATACATGGGACATCACCTTCTTTGAAATACCAATTAGAGGGACCAACTCCTGCCTCTGAACCTGTACTTTCTAATTGTCTTAGCCAATGTTTCTTTTTAGTTTTTGAAGTAATAAGATATTTCCTAACAACCAATGTGTCACTTTGTTTCGATGATATGTGCCTCCATAAAGAATATGATTTTAAATATATGCATGGGATCTAATAATTGGGTAATATTAAGATGCTCCCAATATGGGAGGTTATCAAAGACAGATTTCATTTTCATCCCAATGGGAAATTTCTCAACATAGGTGTTGAATGATTCTGGATCATTGAACATAGGATCCCCATTGAATGTAACATTTATATGAACTCCTTCTCCTTCTCTCTCTCATATTATATAAGTCATTCAACTGGTGTCGTTATTGGAGGCCTTTGGGTTCTCTCTTGTTTACCATTGAAAGCTGATGTTTCTCTTCTGTAAGGGTGTTCTGCTAGGAGAAATGTACTGGAGCAGTCATACACTGGATTTCATAGGTCGTTGGACCATCTAGCTTTCAAATAAGGTCCACAACATTTACATCCAAAATACCCTTTTGTTACAAGAACTACAAAATTATTGTATACAATATATATGCATGGCACGTTAAAGAATATCATGAACATCATAAAAATTACAATGAATTAAATAACTAATATGTGAAAGAATATTTTTATGTATATAAACACATTAATAAACATGTAATTTACTAGAGAAAACTTCTAATCTTGGATAATCATGTGTCCTGTAAGCACATATGCCATACAATGTAAAACTCCTCTATGCTGCGATGGGTCTTGATACATAGTATACATTTATCCCATCCCATAATTCCTTCAATTCATCTACCAGTGGTTATAAGTAGACATCCATATTCTTCACTTGTCTTCTACCAGGGACTATGAAAGCCAACATAAGATTTTCATTCTTCAAAGACAACCATGGGGGGATATTGTTATTGATCACTACTACAGGCCAAACATAATAGTTGGTGTTCTGGAGGGAATATGGGTTGACGCCATCCATGGCTATGCTGAGTCGTAGAATTCTTACTTCATCCTTGAATTTTTCAGGCCATGTATCCTCTATATGATTCATGGTTATTAAATCTATTGGGATTCACATAACTATGTGAGGCATGCCATCCCTGCAAGATAGCTAATTCTTTGCAACGAAAGAGAATTTTAATCCTTTGAATTATAGGCATGTGCCTCAATATCTTAAAAGGAGGACCACGTTATTTACGCTTATTTTTTTATTTATCATACCTGTCATGACCACATTTTGGACATATCTCTTTGTCTTCATATTCTCCTCTATATAGAATACAATCATTTGGACATGCATGATATGATATGTACTCAACACCCAACATTTTCAACAATTTCTTTGCCTCTTCGTAGCTACCGAGCAAGACATTATCACTCGGAAGAACCTTAACTTTGAATAACCTGTAGTTGGTCATGGACAATATTAAATGTACATTAATGCCGATATAATTATTAACGTTCATAAAATTGACCATTTTTAATGTTAATTGTGTGACTATATTTCTCAAAATATAAGGGAGGACTTGATCGTAAATTACCTCAAAATTTCCAAGAAACATGCGTTCAACAAGAAAAAAATTTCTTTCAATTTGTATAGTAACATCGTTGTCCCCAACTGGGTAGAATTTGATTGTCCGCCAGGTCCAAAGAGAGGGGTGGTGGAAGAAAATTTAAGGCTTTCGAAAAAGGTATCCGGGATATGAGCATAATCCCCTAGTTGATCATCGTTCTAGAATGAATCTAACAACATTGTCTCCATGGCAGTCATATCCCTTAAGCAATCATCAATATCAACCTCTATTTGATTACCTTTGTTTCCAGCTTGTGAAGAAATACTATTGCTGTAGTCATTCCTAATTGGTGAATCTAGACGTAGTGGGAATTGAATAGGTGGTTGATTCAACCATTCTTGGTATCATTCCTTTCTGATTTTTCCTCTTAATTCAACCTTTCTCTTGATTTGAAATTTTCATGTGGTGCAACGGAAGATGGTAGGTAAGTCACTCATCATCACTAGAATCCAAATAATTTCAAAAAATATATTTGACCATCAACAATGCATGATTAATTGGTTTGATGTTGAAATAATTACATTAATACACCAAACAAATATTATTACCATCATTGTCTCAGGATTGTGGCTAGAAGATGCAATGTTACGATTGGCAGGGTGAAGCGGCTGTCCATTTTCATCTACCAAATGCGCCTTGCGGTGTGCTACTCCTGATAAGAGCTTCCGACATTTTGGAGTTGTTTGAATATTTTGTGCATTTGAACTTGATTCTGAATCTGCACGAACCTATAAATTTTTATACGTTAATTTTATTTACCTGATTGACATGGATAAAATAAATAAATTCAATTAGATAATGAAAATATAAATAAAATATGAAGTAAATATTATGTCTCAGATGGATAGGGAGAAATTCACGATTGATTTTGAGAAATATTATGGAATGAGATGGATTTTGAAGAATTGTCCATTAAATATAATTATGGTATTTCCTCCCTGTATTTGAGAAAAATCAACAATAAATTTTTGTGTACATACCTAAAAGTAATTTCGATGCCTTAAAAATGGACTTATTGTTATCGGTGCTAATGTACAGTTAACCGGACCGATGCGTTTTAGTTACTGTGCACTGGGGTTGTGTTATTAATCGATGCACAGGTGCAGTTAGATAACAAATACACCGAATAACTACAAATAAAAAAGGCCAACTTTATTTTTTTTAAGTGAAAAAGAAAAGCGGCAAATTGAAAAATGGGCAGCAAATAATTTTTGAAAATCTAATTTCATAAAAAAAATCTTTAAATAGTAAAAACTATTCATTATTTCATTATTTTTGCAAAAAATTTCAGGGAGCGATTTGCACGAGAGACATACCTGGAGCAAGAGAGCACGAGAGCACTGTGGAGTAGTGAAATACTTTTAGAGAATCAAAATTTCAAACATATGGTTATTCAAACCCTGTAGTATAGTAAAAATGTTAAATTTCATTGTAATAATTATTTTTTTTTACAGTTTCTCTTTGATTTAATACATGGTAAGTAAAATTTTTAAAATTTATTGTGCATTTTAAAATAAAAAATAAAAAAAATCCATTCTAATGCTAAACCCTAAATTCTTCTTGTTTCTGCCCTTGCTTCTTCTTGTTTCTGTGACTTCACAATTAGGGCTTTTCATTTTAGATTTATAGGATTTGTATTGCTATATATATAGGTGTATGACATCTAACCCGCGGGATGACTTGCAGAGTCAGATCCCAATCCATGTCGGCCCTTGCATGATTTCTTAAAAAGAAGAATTTTTTTTTAATCGATGTGCCCTGTATAAAATAGCACATCAGTACGCTATTTTATTATAACACACCGCACACATATTGTTTGATAAAATAAATTTAAAAACATATATTTTTTAATCAGTGCGCCCTCTGTAAAATAGCGCACCGGTGCGCTATTTTATTATAACACACCACACACGTAATGTTTGATAATTTTTTTTTATTATTAAATTATGTTTGTGTTAATCAGTGCACTGGTTATATATAATGCACAGGGTCTCCTTGTTGACAGATAGCATCATACAATGTTTCTACTATTTTTTCGGTGCATTTATAAGAACATGTCACACTGCCGTCGGTGCGTATTGCTTGCAAGGTGCATCGTTTTCTTGATTTTTCTTTTTTTACCTGAATTTTTATTTATTTATTTATAAAATATATTAAAGAATGGTATGGTGCATGATTCATATTGATAAAGAAATGGCTGACAAGATATCAAGTAACAAAAATACTGATATCACATCGAGAAAAGAAAAAAAGGAAAGTTCTTTGTAAATTATTTACAAAAATTATTATTTTTGAAATATATGTAAGTTTAACTAATATGTATTGTTTACTGTGTATCATGCAAAGCCACAAAATTACGAAGATCAATAATATTATTTATAATCTAAGAACAGAAGAGCGTAAAATCTTGATGGAAAAATTGCAGAAGGATGAATCAGGTGAATGAAAAAATACTATCGATCCAATATGAGTTTTTTTTTTAATTTTCATTAATAATATACTTAAAAATATTAGATAACATGTTTTAAACAATCTATTAATTCATATATGTTTAATTTTCTACAGGGACCAACAACGAAGAAAAGGAATGTTGTTACAAGAAAAGAAAAAAAATAAAACATGCAAATGAAAATGAATTGCTCCTTACCTCATCTGGAGTTGTGCTAGAGGTTAACGAAAGGGGGGGATTTTTTTACAAAACATTGAGGGATCTAGTGGAATGAATTTATATATGTTCTTTCCAATTACAATACAAAAATCAGTCCAATGATTCCAAGAACCAAATTTTATTTAAACTACAGGATGAGTTTCTAGAGAATTGGTTAATGAGACATGTCAAACTTTTAATAGCAAAAACATACAACAACGAAAAAGAAGGAATGAAAAATTAATATTCCTTTAAATTTTTTTCTAGAATTATATGTATATATTACTAGAAAGAAATCATTTATAAATATCATTTTTTTATATTTAATTTTAAAATTTCAATATAAAAATTAAATAGTTTATTGTCATGTTACATTTTGAGGAAGATTATGGAAATATCAAAGGATGAACGAGCTAATATCAAAAATATTCTAGTAGGAATCTCCAAAAAGGTGTACAAGGAGATGGTCAAAGAAATGGACATAATTGCATCACACAGGGAGCTATCTCAACAACATCATTCTTCAAATGTAATATGTAATCATTGAAATTTTCAATTAGGTACAATAGATAAAAAATTTAGCATTAAATATTAATTTTCAAGTATTTTCTTGCAGAAAAGAAAAGAAAATAGAACCCATTCATCATATAAAATAGGACGACAAGGAAGAAAAGGGCTGATATCTAATTTTATGAGTAATTGTTACTTCCTTATAACAACTTGAATAGATTTAATTTTTGTATATTTTAAGTTGTTTTACAACAATCATCATTGAATGTCTTCAAATAGATGCTAACATACAAAGAAGAACCATCAGACGAATTGATTGACATTGGGTTAAATATGGGTTGTTCGTATATGTTGGCATATCTAAAATTAATTGTGGAATTTGTAAGAATATATCGATCTTGTTTTACTTAGATACGTCTATAATTAATAGAACACATAAATATTTTATATTATATATATGATTTGTTATGGGGTATAAAACTTGCAAGAAACAAAGTATGGAATGGTGCCAACAAATGAATTGTTGAAATATGGCATGAAATTTGGTTTTGAAAGAATGTGTATAGTCCATGAGTCAATTATTGCTATGATACATTTCTTTTCGATTTACATTGATGTATATTATTTAATATTGAAATTTGTATTATTCTCATCAATGTATATACACTCTTTACAATTTATTTTTATGTTTGTAGATGGAAGTTGAAGAAGAAGAAAACAATCAACACTATAAACAAATATTCCTCAAAATAACCCAAGTCACAAAAGTAGCTCGAGCAGTGGCAACAATTCCAACGAAGAATGATGTTCAATATGTTTGGATATCAAAGCAAGGAGTTGTATTTTTTGAAATATTTGTCTGTTAAATCAGACATTTTATTTAATGTAATGGACATAGTGTCCCAATTGAAAGACAGAGGGATACCAATAACTATCCCATTTTGTATGGAAAAGAGTATCTTATTCATATATATATAATAAAATACATTTTAATTTATTCTATTGTGTTCTCCATTATCGCTATGAAATGTTACACCACTAATTAAATATATGGATGATTAAATATTATAATGAAGAGATGCGAAATTTGATGATAAGATATAACAAATTAATCCAAACATCACATTCAAATGCAATAATAAAAAATTAATTGATATGAATATTGTTATAAGGTATGTGTCGATTTTTGACGAATAATGAGTTTTTAAAAATCACAATAATTATACTGTCACAGGTCGATGTTTATAAAAAATAAAAAATGAATACCGGTGCATGTTAGTTACTGTGAACCAGTGTGTTTTTATGCTAATGCACACTAGTGCATTTCTACGACCTATGGGCACCTCAAAAATACCAATACCAATTAGAACGCTCGGTGCGTTTGTGTAATACTGCGCACCAGTGCATTTGTGTGATACTGCGCATCGGTGCATTTCTACGACCTATGTGCACAACACAAATACCAATACCAACTAGAATTCCCGGTGTGCTTTATCGATGACTACCAACTGGGCAGTCTGATAGGCGTTGCATACACTGGTGCAGTTTTACTTTAACGCATCGATGTGTTTTTATAAATTGACGGCCCAGTGCGTTGTATCACCTACAAGGCCCAGTGCAGTTTTACACCTTAACGGCCCAGTGCATGCCCCTTCCACCATCCCGATGCAACTATTTGGCTTACATGCACTGGGCAATTACTAAATGCCCTGGGGCATCCGAAATTTGTTTTCCATCTTGGTGCTTGGTAGGTTTATAGTACTGGTGCATTCACGGTACAATGCACCAGTGCATTGACACTTGATTAGTGCACCGATGAGAAAAACATTCGTAACAACCTTCAGCCACACAATTTATTATAGTATTCCATTAGAAGCTCCGTCAAAACCTCTATTATTGAATACAGATGTTGTAGCAAATGTTTTTTTGACAATTTTGGCCAATTTCATAACACTAAAAACCTCGTTTATAACCTCCACTAGAGGGTCTTTTCCTTGCAGTGGCAGAAAAACAATCTATTAAACTGTCTCAGGAAGAGAATAATAACCAGTTACAAAATAAATAACATTTTCACCCTGAAAAGACTGTTGAAATCATATATACCATATACAAAAATTACCATAGTCACCCTGTAAACATGGTGAGAGAAAAAAGAGAGTTATCCATCAACAAAAGACCACTGAGTAATTATATGTTGTAAGGCATGTTTTTTGACACACACACTGTACCATCAACTGTCTTTTTTATGTGGAAGATTTCCATATCCTACTGAAGGCCCTCCATAGATAGGAGGTCTGTTGTTGAATTTCATTACCTATAGATATGACACACAATAATAAGTTAAAATTACATCTTTAAAAAGAGAATATATTTAATGATAGGGATCAAAACATTATTTTTACATATTTGTGTTTTTTTGAACCAGTTAATAAAATTCACGGAGTCATCAGAAAATTGAACCTTGACAATCCCCAAGTGCATGAGCTAGCAAAGAAGGAATTTTAAAGAAAGCAACTCAAATTTTTTTTTTATGCCTATACCAATACCCACAGATGCATTTAGAGTTTTTTTGTCATTTATATGAATCACCAGTCCTTAATTGCACCTATTTTGAGCATCCAAGGCCTCATAAAAATAATTCCATGGAATATCACGACTAATATTTCCTGTGATGATATTTGTAATTTTTCGGGGGTATCATTTGAGGGGAGTGGAGAGAAGATCGAAGAAAATTCAACAACGATCAACGAAGGATAAGAGGCAATTTCCTTGAATATGCCTTTGTTTCTTGCTAGCCAAAGCCCCCAGTAGATGATTAAGGGAACACATTTTATATTATGAGTTGGTGGATATGACCACCATTTTTTCCATGCTACCTCACAAGTATTGTCATTTAAAAGTGCTTTGATGCCTAAGAGAGACATTGTTGTTTCCCATACTTTGGAGGAGAAAAAATAATTGAGAAAAATGTTATTGATAGACTCTTTCGATTCCTTACGCAAGATACACCAACAAGGTCTGTGCTTACTTCGTTTTTGTAAATTGTCCCAAGTAGGTACTTTTTTTTAGTATCACCATAAGGATGGTCTGGCTTTAGCATGAATTTTTAGTTTCTATGGTGATTTGAACCATAAGAACTATTTCCCCCAAGCCCTAGATTTCTTCAGGAAACCATATCCAAACTTTTGAGAGTAGTGTCCAGTCAGAGCATGAACCCAATGAATAGAGTATGGGAAATCTTTAATCCTAACATTTGTGCGATGAAGTTTCTATATATAATTAAGTCGCACCAGACCCACTTAGGTCTCTAAGTGAATATCCTCAAATGATTTTCACCCCTGATGCGAGATTGCACTTGTATCTGCCTTTGATATCTGCTTCATGAAGATGATCCCTTTTGAATGTAGAGACTCCATAACCCCTCTAGAAAGGGAAAAAATATTATTTCATCCCACTCATGGATCGCTTCCTATTATGATCTTTCCCCATTGCCGACCTGCCAGGCCATACCCTCTTCCAGTAGCTTAAATGAGACTATAATTGCTTTGCATATGACCGATGCATTAGCTTAATATTTCCCAGCCTGTGGATCCATTCATCCAAGGGAAATAGGTCAATATATTTTCATTTTACCATTGTTGTCCATATATTATCCTTTGTAAAAATACTCCACCCCGATTTTGTTGCTAGTGAAGAGGAAAAATATTGGAGATCCTTTATCCTCCATCCTCCCCACTCGTTTGGATGGGTGATTCTATCCCATGCTACCCAGGGGAGCACTACCTCCTCCTTTTATCAGAACCAAACGAAACGACTACATAATTTTGTAATTTTGTATAGAGTTCCTTTTGGTACCCAAGTGAACACACTCCAATAAACATGAATGGAAATAAGAACTAATTTTATGAGAAGCAATCTTCTAGCCCCATACAACCATTTGTAGCTACATAGATTTGAAAATATGTCAGTTATCATGCCATCATTGCTTGATTTATTTAGGTGATATTGCTCGATACAAAGAACTACATGGAGACGCAGATGGGAAAAACCATGATTGGTAAACTGCTGCTAATTATTACCTAAAAGCAATTTATTTTTGGAAAACAAGTGGGAACCCTCATAACCAGGCGGGTCTCTATCTTGATGCATTTGTAGAATAAAAACTAAGTTCTAGTTCTTGTTGAAAATTCCAAAGTGTCATTTTAAATGCATAGTCATTTCAGTTCTTCTAATGATTTCGGTTTAGTTATCAACTAAGGCTATGCTTTTAATATCTAAAGCCATTAGCTTTATTTTTTCCACTTTTATCATCTAGATGTGATTTCATAGTTTCTTGCAAGTTTGTCTCATGATATTATTTCTAGATGTATATTTTTAAAACTTTCTAATAGTATTTTAGTTGTTATTTGTAGCTTGTTGTTTTAGAAACCTGTGCGGGGGATGAGTTGCTAGCTGTATCTCGCTACTTTCAAAGTTTGGCTGTTGAGATGCCATTTCAGACAGCATGAGACAATATGATTTTATTATTTGAGAAGGTAAAGAGGGCACTTTACTTCAACTTTTATTAAACATCCATTTGGTTGGGTTGGAGTCTATCTTTTGTTAACAACTAAGAGGACACAATATGTTACATTGTTTTGAGAAGAAATCTCGCAATTCCTTTAGAAATGTTAGTATGGTCTATTTTATGAATCTATATTATTCTATAACATATTTCATATGAATGGATGGGATGGCAGACCCCAAACATGTGAGGTAGGGTATCTTGCCTCATTTCTTTCCAGCACACATTTTTTGTGTATGAGAAACCCCTTATGAGGATGTAACCACCCTATCCTTGTTAGTTTTTGGTACCTTGGTAAGTATGTCTAATACTCAAAGTCCTAGGTGAGCATGTGGTAGAAGAAGGTATATGTACAGACAGAACAATTCGACAAAGGAGGTGTTGGAACAAGTCGATACTATAGTATAAGGTATAGAAAGTAGTATTGCAGGTCCTTACATACATGTGGAAATATTAAAATATCTATGAAACATTCATTTATATGCAGCATGATGGTCTGTGGATGAGGGTGCGACATTAGAGTATACAAGAGGGTGCACCAATACTTTTATAGGCTTTTAACATTGAGACATGCATGCATGAACCAACAATAGATAGGAAGGGATATTTTTAGCTTCAACAATTTTCATGTTGTTTCTTATTTAATTAAATGAGGTCATATGCATTTTCATGTGTTGGTTTTAGTTTTATCAAGCAAGTTTTAAATTTTCAGTTCAAGTTGTCGAGATGCCTTTTCTGGCAACAAGCGAAAATCTGATTTTATTGTTTGAGAAGCTAAAGAGGGCAGTTTATTTAATTTTTTATAACATCCATTTGGTTGATTTAGAGTCTATATTTTGTTAACAACAACTGGGAGGGCACATTATGTTACATTGTGTTTAGAAAAAAATTCACAAAGCCTTTAGAAATGTTTGTATGGTATATTTTATGAATGTATATTATTCTATAACATATTTCATATGAATTGCTGGGATGGTGGAGCCCAAATATATAAGGTAGAGTATCCTGGCTCATTGCTTGCCAACACACATTTTTTGTGTATGAGAACCCCCTTTTGAGGATGTAACCACCCTACCCCTATTATTTTTTGGTACCTTGGAAAGTGTGTCCAAGTCCTGGGTGTGCATGTGGAAAAAGAAGGCACAGGTACAGACAAAAAAATTCAACAAAGGAGGTGTTGGAATAAGTCCATACAACAATATAATGAATAGCAAGTAGCACTACAAGCCCTTACATACATGTCTGGCTGTGGAAATGGAAATCTTAATAGATTTGTACAACATTGACTCATGTGCAACGTGATGAACTGTGATTGAGGGCATGGCAGTAGAGTATACAAGAGGGTGCATCAATACTTTTATAGGATTTTAACATTGAGGAGACTTGCATGCATGAAATTTTTTTTCTTCTTGTAGATTTTTGGATGTTCTCTATTTTGGCGAATGATAGGGAAGTTAAAGAGAGGAAAGGTTAGGTCTGATTGGCACAAGGATCTAATACAACCAAGGAGGCAAGGTGTGAGATCACTTCCCTTGGAATCTCTAAGTACTAAGCTTTAACAAACATAAAGGAGGTTAGAAACTCCCACCAATGCCAAAGAAAACATGGTTCTCAAAGTTCATAATCATAAGTAATCTTTCTTAAACTAGAGCCTCTAGTAGCTCACATTAAAGATATTTTAATTTTTGAAATGATATTCTAGTTCATATTCATTTGGATATTAGAATAAGTGGTTGCAATATGGCTAAATAATAATTAGTGAACCAGCTATAACACAACATTCTTTCTAGGGCTTTTAACCTTTTTATCAATCCCTAGCGTCAAGGATATAGTCTTTGAAGGGGTAAACTAGGATGATGGAGACATTAGGCATTTCAATGAAGCAACTGAAAATTTAGTTTGACCACTTTTAAGAAACACTAGCATCAGTTCTAATGTGGGAAATACTACTAGATTTGCTACAAATTTATGAAATGACACAATTTTCCAACATAACTATAATATGTCAGACAAAATCTTAATGCCATCCACAATAACTACATACTGCAAGGTTGTGTATGGAATTGGACCTAAACAAACCCTTTCAGCCTAAATACAACTACAAATTATGAATTACATATAGGCGCAACCTCTAGAGTCTAGACTCCAAAAATTTCTTTTGAGTGTAGAAGTTTCCTCAAACATTGCCACCTTGATTTTCCATGCACAAACCAGCAAAACTGGTAAAGAATAAAAGCCTAAAAAAAATAAAATCTAAAATGATACTTCCAAAAAAAAGTGATACTTCCAGATCTTCTAAAAAGAAGAAAACATCCTAATGAGAAAGCCCAACTGATATTAACCCCTCCAAGAAGTTCTAGATTCCAAGCAAGAGATTCCAGAGTGTCCCATTGAGCTTCCACATGTAGGAAAAGAAGCTTAATGTATATTTTCTTAACCCCTCTCCAAGAAATTCATATTCAAAGAAAGGGGTGGAAAATTGTCCCATTGAGCTTCCCTCTGCATCAAAAGAAAATTTGAAGGAAAATTTTGCATGCGAAGAAAGAATCCACCAATGATGGCAGAAATTTGAAATTTCATAGCTAACTAGGATCCATAAAATCCCTTTGCTACCTTTCAAAAAGGAATGAAAAAGATAGACAAAACACATAAGGAATAAGACAACTCAAGTCAAGGATAGAAGAAGTAGACTTGAAATCCATTGCCCCAAGTCACTTTGAAAGAAAAAACACTAGGAACTGAATGTTGTCTCGTTATAAAGTACAAACATCCCAAGCCACTTAAAATGAAAAATCACAAGGAACTGAATGTTGTCTCCTTACAAACATTATTAGTTAACTATATATCAACAAAAAACTGATGTAGAAAGAATTAGTAGCTTGAAGTACCAGGTATGTGCAAACCTTGCAAATAGTTGGTGTTTCATCTTTTGTCAATCCCCATAACTGTGTTGGTCATTGTTTATTATTTTTGAAATATATAAAAAAAAATTTCATTAAAAAAAATATGTTCGAAACTAGTGTAGCAATTTATAGATATGATTTGCTGATAATACATGATAGTAATATTTATTTGATATTTCGTCATCACCACACACATCTACAAAATATTATGCAAATTTTTTGTTTAACTCCTAGCTACTACCTGGTTACAATTGGTTTAATGGGTTTCTGCACAAATTTTTTTCTATCCATTTCCAAAATAATTCTCACAAATGCATATCATCTTTGTACGTACCTACACCATGATTAAAAAATATAAAATAATCTGTCGCAAATGTCAGAAAGTGATAATTGATTTAGCACAAAAAGTTGCTACATCATTATTTCAAAAATTCCAAATAGAAAAATTGGAGAGGCTTAGAGGACTACCTTTTTTGAACCGAAAAGATCAAGTATATATATCAAAACATTTAATGAATTTCAATTGATAAAGGGATCGAAACCAGAAATTCATTGATAGAATTGGTCAACTATATCTTCGCATCTTATGGATATCCACTCTTACTTAATGAGGGCCCTCTTATTCTTCATAAGGGCCTAAGAACAATGAGGCAAAGAAAAGAAAAGCTATACAATTTTTGTTTGAAATCATTGAAAATTATGAGTTTTTAACAATGTGTTCATGATTCATAGAATTCTTAAACCATTCTCCTCTCCTGATTTCTAGGGGATTTTATAATTGAAGAAAAAAAATTGAAGCAAATTATGTTTACCTTGAGGAAGAGATGTTGATCTGGTAATTAAAATGTGGTAAAAATATGTGTTCACTAGTGCTTGTAGATAAAACAAGAAAGGAAACCGATGTACTTAAATAATTTTTGAACATAATGAGGTGGTGTAGCATCAAGCACTGCATGGAGGTGCTGAAAGGCCTCCAGAGGCTCCATCTGACCTTCCTCCACCAGAGAGCAGATTTCTTGGACCTCTTGGTCTGTAATAGTAGCAAGGGATGATTGCATGCAACAAAATAAAGCATCTTCCCCTCCCAATTCTTCATACCAAGGTGAGGGGGTACTCTCTTCATCTTATCGAACACCGCCATCACTACAAATCTTTGCATTTCCCTCTTCAGCTTATCAAACACCACCATCACTGAAAATATTTTCATTTCTGGTTGAGGTGCATCGAGTCTTTTCTATGATCCAGGCATAAGAAAACAATGAGAATAGAATGAGTATCAAAATCCCTCCCAACAACTTGGGAAGGAAGAAAAGTAGCGGGAAATAGCAGGAAATTATATTGTAATAGGTCAAATTTAGATTTTAGAATTGCAGAAAATTAGATTTTAATAGGTTGTAATTTTTACGAGGCAATTCCTATAGGAACTTATGTTGTCCCCATTTTTTTAAAGTTTTTTTTTTGTAAGTTATATTGTAATAGGTTAATTTTAGATTTTAGAAGTGTCAGAAATTAGATTTTAATACGTAGTAATTTTTATGAGGCAATTGCGATAGGAATTTATGTTGTCCCCATTTTAGTCAAGTTTGTTTTTTTTCATTTGAACAAAAGGAGGTTGAGGTTGGTTGACATATATATTATATCTAATGATGTTGAAGGTTCATGAGTGATAATGTTGGCGTAAGGCTATCAATAAAAAATATAGAAGACCTCCCTTATATAGGCAAGCATCTTCATATAAGGAGGGAAAGGGGACATGAGGTTCACATAACGAAAATATCTACTAACCCTTAAAGAGGTAGAAAATATCCTCAAATTTATGAATATTGTTAGCACTAAACTCAAGTAGTTGTAGGGAGCCCATTATTTTCAAGGAACTTCACGTAGAGCTCCAAAATACCCTATTAGAAGCTAACCATAGTTTAGAAGATCTCCAAAAGAGTTGTTAAGAGAGACATGGGATAAAATTTGAATAAAGGAAATAAGGGGTACAATAATATTGATGTGTAGTACCTACTCAAACCACCAATTATATACCCAAACCATCAAGATGACACACTTCTTTGAGTAAAATTATGAAACGCCATGGAACAACTCAACCTAGAATATATAGCCATAGCATCAAGACTTACAATACAATGCTTAAGTGATCACAATAATAATAATACACATTGGAGATATCGTATAGACATGGATCATACATATCAAGTTGTGACCTAAAGATTCCTCATAATCAATTTAAAATGACTATCATAAATCCAAAGTGACACAATTAAAAATGACTAGCATAAATTACAAATTCATATACTTGTTGCACCAGTTAGTTGGTCATATTTTTATTCTTTGACTATAGTGTTAATTTTCGTTAGTCATGTTTAATTTTGTCACTTATTATCTTGTCATATATTTTAGTCCTGGAATAAATTAGTCATTTAAGTTAGTCGCCTTTAGTTTAGTCGCTTATTATCGAGTCATATATTTATCCCTAGACTAAATCAGTCATTTAAGTTGGTCTCTTTTAGTTTAGTCACTTATTATGGAGTCATATATTTTATCCCTAAACTAAATTAGTCATTTAAGTTAGTCATTCTTAGTTTAGCCACTCAAAATTGCTCAAATTTAGTAATAATTCACTTGAAATAATTGTGATGACTAACGTTTTTAGTCACCGAGTCATTAATTTCATCATTTTCTACTAGTGTGAGATGATGCTTGCCATGCATGTTCAATGATTTTAAATTGATGTCATATTTTGTTAATAATATACGTTTTCACCACATTAAGTAAATTTATATATATAGCAAATCTATATGATGTTCTGTGAATATTAACTGTCGGCATTATTGTTCGTATTAGCAATGAATTCATCAACAAAGGACCCAAATTTAGAGCATCTTATATGTCCTTAATTCTTGTTTTTAGGTTTAATATTTCTACTTCTTTTTGACTAAGAGATTTTAAAAATATGTTATCGGTAACTTGATGCAGCTCCATGATCGCCGTGGTTGCAACTCCAAAAAAATCAATATGAATTTAAGTTTCGTCTAAAAACTTATTGTTATGAAGCTTTACCTTCTCAATCTTCATTTGTTTACTAAAACCTTCATACTTTGCATTTTTAAATGAGATATAATTGTCATAAGAAACAATAGATTCCTTGGAAATTTATGCTATTGTTTCTCATTTTTTTGCAAAATAAACATTGATCCAATAATCTAGCGTAAAACTGTCAACTTCTACATTTATAAATTCATAAATGCTTACTATTTTCATAACACTTATGGAATTGGATGATTCATTAGTATACACTTCATCTAAAATAAAAATCCAATCAAACTCTTTTTGCTTCTCGTTATCTGATAGCTTTTCATGAATCATTTCTCTATTTGCAATATATTTTGTCCTATTTTTGCTTGGTGAACTCACATCAGTATCATTTATCCAATATATAGATTTCTCTACAAAAGTAACGATACCTGGTTCGTCGATGGTTTCTTCAAAATCTATGGTTAGCCCTTGATTTACATGAGTATCATTTATGCAACGTATAGATTGATATTTAGAAATATTAATACTTGATTATTACATGATATATTCAACATCTATTATTAGCCATTATTTTTCTGTCGATGCTTTTTGACATTGTTCACTCTACCCTCTAATTTCTAGAAACAATTTTCTATATCCAATTGTTTCTAAGTGTGTGCCAAATAGACCCTCCTCATCAAAGGCTTCAATTGATTCAACTTTCCTTAAGTTAAAAGGATTCAAATTCTTTGCGAGCTCTATTACATGAGCCACAATTTTCAATGTGATTTCCCCGAGAGTAAACGACAAAGTAATAAATTTTTTTGTCTTTTTTCTTTGAAATCTATTTAGTCAATCAAGGTATTACCTACATACTTTAGTAACAAAATACCTGTCTATAACAAATTTCGACAATAGCAATGTCTGACCTTGAAATCCATATATTCGAATTAGCGTATCACTTTCTCTTTATTTATGGATACCTTTTTCCCATAGGAAAACTTGTGCATATATAGATATACTATGAGGCTCTTGTCTAGTTATGATATGATTGAATTTCCTTACAAAAAAATCTTGAATTCGACAAAATTTTAAAGAAGCATTATTCTTCCAGAATATAGGATACCAGAATTGCATTGGTTCTTGATTGACATTGATTTTAGGATTACATGGCAAACCACTAAAGCCATAGCTAGAAATCAAAGCTATTATGAGATATCCCATCATGAAGAACCTATTAGTCTTGATAAATTGGTTATCTGAGAAGATAATTCATTAGAAATGATATCAACCCAATTGAATATGAAATCCTTTTTGTGTGTGTGATAAAGCATATATAGAATGCATTTTGGAACACTTATTGTATTTTCTTGGCCCGTGATATGTGCACAAAGCCAAAAAAAGTCCTTAAATGATTGTTTAAACAAAGATATTTATAGAAAATAAAGGTTATAAGGAACTTCGTAACTTGGTGAAAATAATTCGATAATAACATTGCCCTTAGTTTCTTTTAATATTGCAAAGCTATTTTCTTCAGAAAATTCCAAGAGAATATTAGCCTCGGGTAAATTGAATATTTATCTAAATGTATTTGCATTCAAAGGAATCCTCTTCATTCATAGCATAATTTTTCTTGTTTCTGAATCAATTTTTTTTTTCACACAAATGAACAATTTCCCTGAAATCAAAAACATTTTCACACATGCAGCATTTGATTATCCACTAGTCCAAATATTGTTACTTTCTTCTCGTCCGTTGGAATATTAGCATAATTTTCATATGCAATTGATTAGTGGAAGTTATCATCGACAAAACAAATTAAATTAATGGTATCAGTGAAGTAACTTCCATGCTTTGTTTGCTAACCATATCTGTTTCGTAGTTGAAAACACTATCTAAATCAATAATGTTGTCAACACCACTGAGCTGCAAAATTTTATTTCTTGATTATGTATATATTCACTAGATCTTACTTTTTCAAATGCAAAATTGTCTCTAACTATTGCAATTGTGAAATATGTTACACAAAAAAATTATTAGTAAACAATAATTGAATATACAAAAGCTAAAATTTATGGAAACGAGTGAAAATATACCTCAAAGCTACAAAAACATCTCATCTATTTATTACGCATATCATTCATGTGT
This sequence comes from Pinus albicaulis, assembly GCA_034641835.2. NCBI lineage: Eukaryota > Viridiplantae > Streptophyta > Pinopsida > Pinales > Pinaceae > Pinus > Pinus albicaulis. The sequence continues at coordinate 1,084,786,940 of CM076570.1, read as the reverse complement.
GACTATAAATTATTTACAATAATAGTAGCTAGGTCATAGATTGTCAATAATAATTCTTGCTACAAAAAAAAATAAAAAAAATCATGCCTATTACAAAACTACACGGCATCATAGTTGGTGCCTACTACCTAGTCCTTATTGTCTTTGAATTACGAATAACCTTACACACAGATTTAGAAAATCTTAGAGAGGCATGCAATTTGACTAATTATTTTAAGTTTCTTTTCTCTCCTATCTGCTAATCTAAATAATTTTTGTTAAAAAATTATTGGTTTTTTATAAAAATTCTATGAACGTATGGGAAAAGTGTCACACAAAATGGGAATATGTAGAGAAGACATTTGAATTAGTGAGTATGTATGAAGAAAGGAAGATGGAAAAAAAGGAACAACACTTCCGCACATTTGCAAGTTCCACACAATGTTTGTGCATTTTTTCCTATCTTCTGTAATTGTGGACTTACTAATTAGATTAAGTTAGAATAATACAATTAAAAAATCTGTAATTGTTACTTCCTTACAATATTTAAATTAATTACCTCTTATTTTTGGACTTTGCATGACAACGAATAAAAAATATATCATTACAACTTTACTTAAATAGCTAAAATTTACAAAAGTGTGTTGTATTGCATTCATAATTGCTTATAAACTTTATTGCTCCAGAACAAGAAATGTATATCTTTTCCAGCATTACAATTACTCAAAGTATAACGAAGAACGAAATTTATCATGGTCACTCAATTACGAATGTGAAATATGAACATGACATTGTTGAAGAGAGAAATTTGTCCAAATGTAATCAATAATTATCTTATTCCCCGACATAAAATTCCTTGTTATTTATTGTAACTGCTTGCATCACATGTACTCTAATAGTTGTTTACTTCTCATGCTATATGAATTAATGTCAATGCTGAAATCTCCAATAAGTATAATAATGTAATCATGAAGTGTGATTTGTGCCTTTGTTATTGCTATTTATTCAATGATTGCAAAACAGGTGCAAGTGGTGCAACATATACATTTCTTATGCATATCCGGTACTGGAAATATATTTCAGAAAAAAAAAAACAAGTTTGATTCTATTATTGCTAACGTTTTTCATTGAAACTATTTCTATGTTTTCTTATATCCAAGTAAACACTCAATGAAGACAATTTGATATGCTGAAATTGAATTTATGAAATTCAATATTGGACGGTGGATATTTTAAATGTGTCTCATAGATATAGAGAATCATAACATTCATTAAATATTCATCACGCACAATGTCATTCACATGAGCATGTAGACTTCATGTATTAAAACTTGCAATCATTAAAGTATGTGAACTTGCTATCAGCTTCTCTATGTACCTTGATTTCCATGATTCTTTAATTCTTAAGTGTTTTGTTTCTTCTAATACTTCCTTATTTACACAAAAGCTATTATGCCTTAGTATTTGAATAAGATTTAATGATTCCATCGTTCTAACAGGCGACAGTGATGTGTAAACTAATCCATGTGTTGATATCCCACTTGGATAAAAAGCAAGTCCATTTAATGTAGAACCTTGTGATCGGTGAATTGTTCTAGCACAAGCTAGCTATATTGGAAATTATTTACGTGCTATAGTTGTAAAACTTTTACTATTACATGTCAATGGTTTTGAAACACACAATATTTCAGTCCAATCAGATGTAACATTTTCATTGTATAGTTCATAATACTTGTTTCTTTGAAGTTTGTCGATATCTAGATTTATGAAATCTATCAATAACACATCAACATTATTTTTATTTTTGATATATTTTTTGCATATTCAATAAACACCATTAATGAGACCATATAATATATTATAGTTCCCTACATATAGCTCAATGAGAACATTGATTTTGATAAGGATTCTCGACAGTAATCTCATTGTATTCTCATTTGTAACAAATCCTATTTCCTTATTGTGTGATTCATCAATTGCATTAAGAACTATTAGCTCTTCATTTACCTATGACAAGATTTTTTCATTATGCTTTTGTACATCCATCTTTCTATAAAATGGGTATGGAAACACTGGATCCATTGGAGTAGGTGTAAAGAATGTATTTTTTATATATTTTATGTCTTCATCAGATTTTCGATTAACTCAATTTTTGTTAAGGATTTCAACGAAATTGTTATCTTTTCGACGCATTTTCATAAACAATTCATAGAATTTGAATTTCTCTTTGTAGAAATCATATACTATTTTTTTTCTCACTAAAATTTTGTTCCTCAAAAATCAAAGAATCTTTGATCAGTTGTGCTTGGAACAAGTCACATGAAAATATTACATCAATATTTCCAAAATAAGCCAAGAAAGTATGCTTAATTCCATGTAAGCAATTTTCAACATGGTATAATAATGTTGAACCTATCAAATACACCTCATCAATCAACATAATATGAAATTGTTCACAATTTTTTGTCAATGTGTCTAATTTATCACCTTTAAGTGAAATATATTTTGATTCGTTAAATGGAAAATAGAATGCAGAATGCAATGTTGTACCACCTGAATTGAACGGTTCCTTCCCTATATATGTTGTGATGATTCCTTTTAATTGAGATGGGTCATATCTGAACATGTTATTGTACAACCGAATTAGACATTGGAATATTTCTATAATATTAAATGTTCTCCCAATGCCCGCACCATCTATTACAATTATATACAATGGGTCATTCATTTGTTTTCTTCTCAATGACTATTTCTTTCACTCTATTTTCCTTTTTGGGGTAAGAATTCTCATGATTTCATAGATTTTGTTTCTTCTAGTACTTGTGGCTACTTTACAAGTCGATAAGGTCTCTTAACAATTTATTTTGCATTTTTAGACTTTTGCAAATATATTATATTTAATTCAATATCATATTATTGATAACGTTTTTCACTTTTTATTTTTTCATATGGAGGTAAATTTCTTTCAAATTATTCTCTCTTTGTTTTTAAGCTCAAAAACTATGTTATTAATGTCAATCCACATTGCATTGTTTTGTTTGTGAATTTTCACTCATTACATTTTATGATTTTCTCAAAGAATAAATATGAATTTTCTCAACTCAAATATTGTTCTTTAAATATGTTCACATCAATACGATACGACACATACATAATTAATGTTTCTCTATAATATTTATCAACATCAATATGTTTATTATACTTTACATACCTTATAACATATGGTCTCTGAGTGCCTCCTCTCTTTCGTCCTTGTAGTATATAAATGATGCAAATTCTTTTAAACATAAATGTCCGGTGTTTTGTAGTTGTTGTAAATAACGATCGATAATTTATAAACATGATACGTTTTATGAATCATCTATTTCACGTTCTATGTATCTTGTTTTATTTAGTGAAAAATATGGATAATCGATTACCAAAGTATTAATAAATATACATTTCCTTGAACTAGTATTTAGTGGCATTGACAACACTATATATACAACTTGTTGTGTAGACATTTCTTGAAATTTCAATAAATTTTTTCCAATTATTGAAATTGTTTCTACGATATCACCATCATTTTTTGAACACTCACTTTACACAGATTTAAAAATCAATGTCATTTTCTTATCTAGCTTTGTGATATATGAACTACAATAAGTAGTTGTTGCATATGAATCAAGTACAAATTGAGCATCAATATTTGCACCAAATATTAACGGAATATGTTGAGAAAAGATATTAGTCCAAATGCGTATTGGTTCTCTTTTCAACAAATTTGTTCTTCATTTTAGGGCACACAAAATTCCATGGATATAATCACATTCGGTTATACCTATTTTTTTTAGAAAACTATCAAACACGTATGTCATACCATGTTCTATATGCTCTAGTGGATCAAATATCTCTCTTGCATTCACCTTTGATTTTTCATTTTCGAATTCCATAGGCTCAAGTACTCGTGTTCTTGGTATTGGTGATATTGAAAAAATTAAACATACAATGCATCTGTTTTTGTTGTGAAACCAACTCCAAAAATAGAATAAAAGAGGTATCAATGCCTTAGAAATAAGCCACTTCGAGGGGGAAACCTTCAATACATTACATGAATGAACAATTCTTGGATGATAAAAATTACAAAATCTCCTTTCAATATATAGGAGTCCATGGGGCCACAATGTAATCCTAGCCGACCTAACAGTAATAATTTAAGGGCACAATAATAACAATATGGAGGTTACAAGGGTACAATAATAATAATAAGGGGCTTACAATGACAACAATAAGGGACTATACTAGTAATATAGGTACCTAACATGCCCCTCTCCTTCAAAAAAGTGATGTCCTCAATGCTTGAGTAGCTCTGGGTGCTTATGTATAAAATTCTCATCCTCCCATGTAGAATCTTTAGTGGGTAAGTTCTTCCACTTGATGAGATACTCTGAAATTCATCGATTTCGTAGCTGTCGAGTTCTTGTTTCTGTCACTGCTTCAGGTTCCAATATGATTTTTCCTTCCTCATAAAGTTATGGAAATATTATTTGAACTGGAAGATTTTCACCTATAACCTTCTTTAAGCATGAAACATGGAACACTAGATGCACTCATGAAGAAGCAGGAAGCTGCAATTTGTATGCCATAGTACCAATCTTTTGCAACACCTTGTAAGGACCATATTACTTTGGCGATAATTTATTATCCTTCTTAGCTTGGTTGAGGTACATTTGTTTGTATGGTTGTAGCCGTAAAAATACCCAGTCTCCTACATCAAAACTTCTCTCGCTGCGATGTTGATCTGCCTATTGTTTCATTCAATTTTGTGCCAAATTCAGGTTATCCTTTAAGAGTTGGAGAACTTCTTATTGATGCTCAATGTGATATTCCACTATTTTAACCTTCGAAATTTCTCTTAAAGATGATGCGATGGATGGTGGATGATATCCATAAAGTGCTATAAATGGGGTCATTTTTTCTGCAGTATGGAAGGAAGTCTTATACCACCATTCAGCGAGAGGTAACCACTTGACTCATTGTGTTTGTTTATCAGATACAAAACAATGAATATATCCTTCCATACATTTATTTACTATCTCATTTTGACCATCAGATTGAGGATGATAAGATGAGCTATGAGCTAATTGAGTACCCAAACAAGAAAACAACTCCGTCCAAAGATTTCTAGTAAAAATGGGATCTTTGATGCTCACAATAACCCTTGGGTTTCTATGTAGCTTTTGACTTGTGTCCATAAATGTAGTAGCAACTGTACTTGCTTTAAATGGATGAGATAATTCACAAAAGTGTGCATACTTGGTAAGTCTATCAACTACCACCATGATGACACTATTTCCTTCAGACTTAGGTAACCCTGTGATAAAATCCATTGAAATCTCCTCCCAACATTGACTTGGAATGGATAAAGGTTGTAGAAGACCCGGGGTCTTAATTGTCTCAACTTTATTCTGCTAGAAAACCAAACATTCTGCCAAAAGCTTTTGAATATCAGATTTAAGGCCATCCCAAAAAAATTCTTTCTTCACCCTGTGGTAAGTTTTTAAAAATATTGAGTCTCCTCCTAAAGGAGAAGTGTGCAATTCCAAAAGAATATTTTGTTTTAGTTGGGAATTATTACAAAGATATAAGCGATCTTTGTACCATAAGGAATCATTTTTCCAACTAAATGTATCAAATGTACTAGGATCTTGCTGCAACTTTTGAATCAGTGTCCACACTTCTTCGTCCTTCTTCCATTCATCCCTTGCTTCGGTAATCCAATCTGGTTGGATAATAGATAAGGCACAAAGCAATGCTTCCATCTCTTCATTCTTTCTTGAGAGTGCATCTGCGACAACATTTAGCTTCCAGTTTTTGTAGATTATTTCAAAGTCATAACCTAACATCTTTGTGACCCATTTTTGCTGCTCTTCTGAAGATATTCTTTGTTCCAAAAAGTGTTTAAGACTATCATGATCAATTTTTACCTTGAATTTTCTTCCCATTAGGTAAGTTCGCCATTTCTTTAGTGCATGCAGTATTGATAGCATTTCCTTCTCATAAATAGCTTTCTATAAATACTTTCCTTTGATTGGACAACTTTCAAAAGAAATGAGTCTTCCTTCTTGCATTAAAACAACACCAATTCCATTTCCTGAGGCATCACATTCCACAATAAAGGTTTTTGTGAAATGTGGCATAGCTAAGACCGGTGCTAGGCACATTGCTTCTTTAAGATGTTCAAAGGCCTTAGTTGCTTCAGGATTCCATGAAAATTCATCTTTCTTCAATAATGTTGTTATAGGTGCTGCTATTCTACCATAATTATTAACAAACTTGTGATAATACCCTATTAACCTGAGAAATACTCGCAAATGCTTTATGGTTGTGGGGACTTTCCATTCCTTAATGGATTTAATTTTGTTAGGGTCTACCTTAACTCCCTCATGAGATACAATATGACCCAGATATTCCACCTCTTGTACTCCAAAGAAACATTTGGATGTTTTTTCATATAATTGTTTCTCCCGCAATAGTTTGAGCACCCTGTCAACATGTTAAACATGATCCTTCCAAGACCTGTTGTAGATTAGTATATCATTAAGAAATACTAGCACAAATATTCTAAGGAAGGGTTTGAAAATGGAATTCATCAACCTTTGAAATGTAGAAGGTGCATTCGTAAGGAAAAAAGGCATGACCAAAAATTCATAATGACCCTCATGAGTTAGAAATGCTATTTTTCATAATATCTTCAGTCTTCATTCTAATTTGATGATATCTTGAACGAAGATCCAACTTGGTAAAATATATTGCTCCATGTAATTCATCCAATAATTCATCAATCACAGGAATGGGAAATTTATCTTTAATGGTGAGCTTATTGAGCTCCCTATAATCCGGACACATGTGCCATGATCCATCCTTCTTGTGTACCAATACTACAGGAGCAGAGAAAGAACTTTGACTAGGTTTAATTATACTAGCCTCTAACATTTCTTCAATCATATGTTCAATTTCGCTCTTTTAGACATAAGGAAATCTATAAGGCCTGATGTTTGGAGGAACACTTCCTGGAATCAAATGAATAGCATGATCATGATCACAAATAGGTGGGAGTCCTTTGGGAGTTTCAAACACCTTGGAATGATTTTCCAAGACTTTCTGGAGATATGAAGAAATAGATGATTTTGATGTTGGAACTTCTAGTGAGCATAATTGTGCAATTACACCTCGTTGTTCTCTCTTTAGAAGCTTTTTCATGACATTAGAGCTTATTATCTTTCCCATCTTCCCTGCAATACCCCGTAATTCGAATTCTTTTCCTTCTGAAAAAAATTCAAGAAAAGTTCTTGAAAATTAAAAGCTACCGTCCCCAAAGATTGTAACCATTGTACTCCTAGTACACCATCAACACTTCCCATAGGAATGGAAAGCATTGGACTATTCAATAAATATTCCCCCATGTTTAGCTTGATATTATGGCATTTTCCAAAGAAATTTATAGTTCCTCCATTTGCAACCATCACTTGACATTCTGGTGCTGGGTATAGGAAAAAATTCAATTCCTTGGCTACCTTACAATGAATAAAATTAAGGGTACTACTTGAATCAATCAACACTATTAACTTTTTCTTCTTGATATGTCCTTCTATCTTGAGAGTTTGAGGAGTGGTAATTCCTGCCAAAGCATTACATGATATGGTCGGACTTATTTCTTCCTCTTCTAGGGTTGGTTCGTGGTGTATACCCTCTTCTTTTGAAGATTATTGTTCATTTTCTTCTTCCTATTCACAATCTATGTAAAATAATTTCTTCTCTGCACACTTATGACCTTTAGTGTATTTTATATCACAACTGAAGCAAAGCCCTTTTGCTCTTTTTTCTTCCAATTGTTGTGGTGTCAACCTTGTAGGTTGTGAAAATCTAGTAGTAGCAACACTTCCCTCTTTATAGAAGTGAGTGGTAGGCTTCCTTGTCGCCATAATTTTTGATGCCAGGGCACTAGGCTCAAAAAAATACTTTGTATATATAGACATAAGGGGGGTCTCATGTTTTTTATTTACTATGTAATTATTCATATTTTAGTGATTTTTAATAAATTTAGAGAGAAGAATTGTAACTGCCCTCGAATGATTAGAGGACAGGAGAAGTCGATTAGAATGTGAAGAGTTAGTTCAGAGTAATTAGGGAGTTAGGCTAAATTTAGAACTGTAGGAGTTCAAGAGTTTTTTTGACTCACTGAAGAATAAGAATCAATTCTTTAGTAGTTGTTGTATAAAAATAAGCCTAAAAGGCATAATAGAGAGTCCCGCAGACCTGCATAGAGCTGCATAGAGTTAGAGAGCTGGAGAGGCAGAGTAGAGGAGTAGGAGGCCATCGGATTGAATATCTGGTCGAGAACCAGAAGGCTATAAGTAGTTCCACTTATATGAAGGAACCTATTTAGTCTTATATGTGCATTGATTAATTCATAGATGGTTAAATTCCTGTGTTGAGGATTTGATATATATATGGTATGCGTGAGGATTTTTTGGACCTCTGTAGTTAACTGTGTGAATGGAACTCTGATATTTGGTGGATAACTGGAAACTATGGTTAAATATTGTGAATTTGAACCTGTGTGGTTAATTTCCTAATAGATAGAGTATATCTATTGTACAAAGGAGGAACTCTGTGATAGAGTTTGGAGAGGAGGCCGTGGAATCGATGGAAGAGTCAATGTCAATTATGTTGACATTTTGTTTGAACTAGCAGTACCGAGGCGAATGGTGAGGGGTTGGTTACCCTCTATTCGCAATGGTGGAAGCGATAGCTCGGGTTTACAATGAACCCTTGAACTCTGCGAAGGAGCATTTTAAACTTGCAAAGGCCCATATAGAAGGAAACTGTGGTTAAGAGGTGGAGGCAGAACCATATTGAATAGAATAGGCAAAACCACGAGCATAGAAAGAAGCGAAACTTCGAATGAACTGGAGTGGAACCGCAAGCCGGAGGGACGACACCTTGAAGAGGAATAGTAAGGGCAGTTTTGGGAGAAAAAACTAGTGGTATCACGCGGTGCCTATGGTGGTAAGTAGAATTGAGAAAAAAACGTGATCTCATAAACTGATTGACACGTGTCCATAAGGGGGTTAGAAAAACCACTCTCATCGTGTGATTTTTAAGAGTTAGCCTCCGCACACTTTCATAGAGCGATATTCGTTTATGATCGTCAGATCATAAAAGTTGGTCTGACGGCATCTCAGCCCTCGAATGAGAAGGGTGACTTAACCACTGGGACCCAGTCCCATCGCACGATTCTGGAGGATTAAAAGGTGTTCAAATTAGTTACGCAATGATCATCAGATCATCGAATCGAAGACGATAAAGATAGTAACCATTGGATGCAAAGGTATGGTAAGTTTCTGTGGGCCCGATACTCCAAGTAAGTTTTAAGGTTAGGTGGAATGCGCACCAGATAAGTATTAACGTGTATGGTTAGTGTTGAATGGGTTGACTTATATGGTTGGTGTCTTAATATCGTGCAAACATATTCGGGGCATATTGGCGCGTGGGTTTTAGTCCAAGATGTGGTGCAAATGTTTATTGAAATTCGAAGTTATATGGGGTCTAAATGAAATGAAAGGGCTGTGAGCCCCTAATTAAAAACCATGGATATGATAAGATTTGGCATATTATATAGTGGGTTTAATAAAGTGGCATATTATATGCATTGAGAGGTTTTATAACTTTTGAAGGAAAGATGAATTAGCTTCTGCACTATTTTATTTAAATTTCCAGTTCAAAAGATAGAACACTGTGAGTTTTCCAGATTGAGAGTTTGTACAGGATTGAAACTTGAGATTCATTAATATACACAGAAAAGTGGGGACTGTGGGTTTTACCCGGCATCATGTGGTATCAGAGCTAGATAAGCTCTTTAAAAATTTATTTTTGAAATGCACATGTACTGAACAGTGAGGAAAGTTTCATGTTTAAATCTGTTTGATAGAATTTATAGATTTGAAGAAGTATGCAGTAAAGGTATTTAGATTTCTAGAATCCGAATTTAGAGACAAAGTGTTTTGAAGATTGTAGCAGGTAGAGATGCAGTGCAGGTGAAAGAAGAAGCAAGATCATTCATGGATCTTGTAAGGTGAGTTAATGAGCCTTATTTGACTTTGGTTTGAAGGATTTTTTTTCAGAATGCAGAGTGCAAGCAATTTAGGAAGAATCTCAGCAAAGGCATATCAAAACTTTGAGAGCAGTGATAGGAGAGTCCAGCAAGGGATTTTGAGTGAAGAAAAAGTGTGGCAGAACCTAGAGGATTCCTAACACAGGTTGGATGAAAGAAGAACAGATGTGATCTTGAGAAGTTGCAGAGTGAAGCCTAGAGAAAGCAGAAGAGAGTGCTCAGAAGGTTCCAGCAGATAGGGGACCAGTACTTGCCAAAAGCCGGATCCGGAGAAGAGGATTGGTGAGGTAAGTTGCAGCAAGAGAGCTTGCTATTGCAGAGGCTTAGTGCAGCTTATGAGTGAAGAACTCATGGAAGAGAAAATGGCTACTGACAGCCATAACAGAGATTACAGAGGTTCTGAGAGAGGCCACAACAGAAGAGTGAGGGAAGATGCCAAAGCAAATGGCATGAGGAAGAAACTCACTGATGAAGAGTATGAGAAAGAGTTAGCTAAGATCAGAGAGTAGTTTAAAAAACTGAAGATGATGGTGCAGATGATGGTAGAGGAAAACCAGAGAGTTGGTTGTCTCATGAAGAAGAAAGAAAAGTGGCAGAGGCTACAGATGAAGAGAGAGCAGATGAATGCTTAGTAGAGGGAGAGATTACTCAGGATGATTGAGTATTTGGAGAAGGACTTGAAGACTGAAACTTCAAGTGAGACTAGGAGGTCAAATGGCCTTACATATGACAAATTTTGTATGTTTATAGGAAGAACATGTGGAGAAGAAAAAACTACTGATGTTGTCACTAAGGAAGAAAATGTAGCAGCTAGATGTTTTGAAGATGCCCATGCATAGTTGGAGAAAGGTTCTGCCTTCCAACATATTGGAAGCAAAGGAGATTTAATTTGTGATGATGGCCAGAAGCTGGAGGTTGGATAACTTGAAGAGGCTGAAGAGAATACCATTCAAGAATCTCTGAAGTGTATAGGAGACTTGGAACAGAAGGGAGATTTGATGATCAAATCATCAAATGAGACCATGGGGTCTTATGTTTTTACAACTGACAAGTTGTGTGTGAATGCAGGAATTGATGAAGATAGTTCATCTGATGAAACTGTGATAAATGAAGCTGATTGTTTCCAAGAAAGATATGATGATTATATTTTAGAGGAAGATCATATTGTGTTATTGCAGCAAAAGGAATTCATAAATTCCTTGTTTTATAAAAGAGATTTCTTCCAGGGGAACATGACAGTTATGTATGGGGATGATCAATTTGTCATTAATGTTGATAATGAAAAATTTCTTTTATTAAATGGCCAAATGAAGATTGATGGACAGATAGCTAAAGTTATTGCAGATATGGGAGATCATAATTCCATTCTGGTGAAAGATGAAAAGTTAGTGATAGTAGGACACTTGACTTGTGATAGAAAGGAAGATAGTGTAGATTGTGAAGATAGTATGAATGTTTTCTCATATGAGATGCCAGGATTGTGGCATGAGTTAAGTGTTTTGGAGCAGAGGGTATAAACACAGAGAAAGGGTGTTCATATTGTAAAGGCAGAGATGAATGAAAATGAAAAGGTTCATTTTTATGAACTAGAGCAAGGAGACATCATTGAACAGGATGACGCAGAGGAGAGACTAACTGACAGTCTCAAGAATTTTTTGAAGGATTGGAGTCAGCATATTGATGTGTTGATTGAGGAGAAAATAGATTTGGGACATCATACTGAAATGCTGGTAGAGGAAGGAAAGGCACTAAGGCCTTATGGTTTTTGTTTTAACAATTGTTTTGTGAATGCAAATTCTGTTGATGCTGAAGGAAAATTGACACCATTGGGAAGTCAATTAAAAGAGGAGGAGAATTTTTTGGAATATTTTAATCCATGGAATGGAGAATTTGAGTTACTGGAGAGTATGCTGAATCAACAAGATTCAATACAAGAGAGAGGACCTCAATTCAAAATTCCGGGTTACAGAATGTGGAGATTGAAGGGAATAGAGATAGTGAAGACTTTCCAAGTCCTCGAGGAGACTTAGGACTGCTAAGGAAGGAATTGGTGATTGAATCATCAATTGAGACCATTGGGCCTTGTGGTTTTGAAACTAATAATTTGACTATGTTGACAGGCATGGTAGAAGACAATCCATCTCTTGGAGTTGTCTTGAGTGCAGATGGGCTGCTGAAAGAAGGTGAGGCTATCATCTCTCATAGGCAAGAACTTGTTATTGTTGGTGACAAAGAAGAGTTGGCTTGTCTGAATAGAGAAGAAAAAACTGTAAGGCAAACTTTTGGGGATGCTATAGCAGTAGAGAGTCAAAGTTTTACTCTAGTAGAAGATGAAAATGCAGTAATTGAGGAACTTGATTTAATTTCCAGAATCAATCAAGAGGATGGAAGACAACTGCTGAGGATTTTCAAGGAAGGAGAAGAAGAACATGCTGAAATTAGTTTGCAGCATATTGATGATATGGTTATATAAGAGAGATGGCTGAAATGTTTGCTGAAAACATTTGAAGAGAATGAATGTTGGAGCAACAAATTGAAGTGTTTCCAGAAGAGGAGGAAGAGACACAAAGATTCTATAATTTTTATGTTTGTATTATGATTGCAGGTAATGATGGAAGGACTAAGGGATTTTTAGTCCAGAAGAGGAAAAGAGGTGATGATAGTGACTGGAAATTTAAATACCAGTCCAGAGAATTGTTGAAGTTAGAGAGTGAAGAAATTGTCATGGATGACAATCAGAAAGAGTTTTATTGTTGTAGAGAACAAGAGGGTATGGATGATTAGGTTGTAGCAAGGACTAAGCAAGCTAGGGCTCAAAAAGAAAAATCAGTAGTTAGAGTTCAACAAATAAGAACTCAGCAAGCAGAAGTAGAGGTAGAATTTCAGCAATCGAGATGGAGCAGTATCCAACAGTCAGAAGATAAATTAGATCAAGAAATTGAATTTATGAGAAAACTGATGGTGAGAGTATCTGAAAAGAAGGCAACAGTAGGAAAACAGAGAAATAGTAGCAACAAGAAGAAGACATTCACAGACTGGGAAGGCATAGCAAGTGGAAGGATGCAACATAAAATATGGAAGCCTGGAGAAATGCAGAAGAAGAATGTTACAGCAAATGACCAATTGCAGAACAAAGTGTGGGATCTAGGAAGACAAGGATGAAAGCACATGATCAAAAGATCATGGATCATTTTAACCTGGGGAGTCTGATGCAGGGGCATTAGGCTCAAAACAATACTTTGTATATATAGACATAAGGGGGGTCTCATGTCTTTGATTTCCTATGTAATTATTCATATTTGAGTGATTTTTAATAAATTTAGAGAGAAGAATTGTAACTGCCCTCGAATGATTAGAGGACAGGAGAAGTTGATTAGAATGTGAAGAGTCAGTTCAGAGTAGTTAGGGAGTTAAGCTAAATTTAGAACTATAGGAGTTCAAGAGTTTTGTTGAGTCACTGAAGAATCTGAATCGATTCTTTAGTAGTTGTTGTATAAAAATAATCCTAAAAGGCATAATAGAGAGTCTTGCGAACCTGCATAGAGCTACATAGAGTTAGAGATCCGGAGAGGCAGAGTAGAGGAGTAGGAGGCCATCGGATTGAAGATCTGGATGAGAACCAGAAGGTTGTAAGTAGTTTCACTTATATGAAGGAACCTGTTTAGTCTTATATGTGCATTGATTAATTCATGGATGGTTACATTCTTGTGTTGAGGATTTGATATATATATGGTATGCGTGAGGGTGTTTTGGACCTCTGTAATTAACTGTGTGAATGGAACTCTGATATTTGGTGGATAACTGGCAATTGTGGTTAACTATTGTGAATTTGAACCTGCGTGGTTAATTTCCTAATAGATAGAGTATATCTATCGTACAAAGGAGGAACTCTGTGATAGAGTTTAGAGAGGAGGCCTTGGAATCAGTGGAAGAGTCGATATCAATTATGTTGACATTTTGTTTGAACTGGTAGCACCGAGGCGAATGGTGAGGGGTTGGTTACCCTCTGTTCGTAATGGTGGAAGCGATAGCTCTGGTTTATAATGAACCCTTGAACTCTGTGAAGGAGCATTTTAAACTTGCAAAGGCCCAAATAGAAGGAAACTATGGGTAAGAGGCGGAGGTGAAACCATATTGAATAGAATAGGCGGAACCACGAGCGTAGAAAGAAGCAAAACTTCGAATGAACTGGAGTGGAACCGCAAGCTGGAGGGATGGAACCTTGAAGAGGAACAGTAAGGGCGGTTTGGGAGACAAAACTAGTGGTATCACGTAGCGCCTAAGGTGGGAAGTAGAATTGACAAAAAAATCGCGATCTCATAAATTGATTAACGCGTGTCCATAACTGGGTTAGAAAAACCACTCTCGTCGCGTGATTTTTAAGATTTATCCTCCGCGCACTTTCATAGCGCGATATTCATTTATGATCATCGGATCACCAAAGTTGGTTCGATGACATCTTAGTCGTTGGATGAGAAGGGTGACTTAACCACTGGGTCCCAGTCCCATCGTGTGATTCTGGAGGATTAAAAGGTGTGCACTTTAGTTACGCGATGATTGTCGGATCATCAAATCGAAGGTGATAAAGATAGTAACCATTGGATGCAAAGGTATGGTGAGTTGTTGTGGGCCCGATACTCCAAGTAAGTTTTAATGTTAGGTGGAATGCACGCTGGATAAGTATTAATGTGTATGGTTAGTGTTGAATGGGTTTACTTATATGGTTGGTGTCTTAATATAGTGCAAACATATTCGGGGCATATTGGCGCGTGGGTTTTAGTACAAGATGTGGTGCAAATGTTTATTGACATTCGAAGATATATGTGGTCTAAATAAAATGAAATGGCTGTGAGCCCCTAATTAAAAACCATGGATATGATACACATTAGAAATTATATAGTGGGTTTAATAAAGTGGCATATTATATGCATTGAGGGGTTTTATAACCTTTGAAGGAAAGGTGAATTAGCTTCCACACTATTTTTTTTAAATTGCCAATTCAAAAGATAGAACACTGTGAGTTTGCCAGATTGAGAATTTGTAGAGGATTGAAACTTGGGATTCATTAATATACACAGAAAAGTGGAGATTGTGGGTTTTACCTGCGTCAATTTTACATTCAATTTTTATGGCCAACCTTAATGCCTTCTCCAATGAATTAGGTTCCAAAACGCGAAGTTCATGTTGGATGTTATCCTTTAAAGTACCTATGAAGAGATCAATCCTATCTTCCTCTGAAATATTAGTTACCCTTATATTCAATTTTTGGAAGTCCTCAATGTTCTCCCCCACTGAACCCTTTTGTTTGAGAGTTATCAATTGCCCAAAGAAGGTGTTTCTCTTTGTATCCTCATAATGTGCTATCATTTCCTCCGTAAAAATTAACCAAGTGACAATTTTTTTATGGGAGCAAAGCCATTGATACCATAAAAATGTATTTTGTTCTAAATGTAAAGTTGCAATGCATACCTTTTGTGTGTTTTTCACATTATTGAGATAAAAATATTTCTCCATCTGTAGTATCCATGTTATAGGATCATTCCATCAAACTTCCTCATATCCATTTTTGGAATATTGTGGTTCTTCCCTCCAACATTAGAGTTTATGAAATCACGATTAACATTTATTTTTTTCTCATCATGAGTTTCCTCTACTATCTTTTCACCATTACGAAAATTTTCTTGTATCAACTTTGCCAAACCTTCTATGTCTACTTTTAGATAATTCTTCATGTTTTCCATGTTGTGTTTCATTTTTTCATCGATCTTAGCTTCCATGTCATCCATCTTAGCTTCCATGCCCACTTATATACCATCCATCTTAGCTTCCAAACCATTCATCTTAGCTTCCACGCCTTTATTCAAACCATCGATCTTAGTTTCCATGCCTTTGTTCAAAACTTCCATTTCTTTTTTTGTTTCTCTTTGCGAGAGTGAAATTTTCTGCACTTGCTCTTGTAATTTTGATATGTCATGTTTCCATTCTTCATAGTCATGATTCATAGTAGAGCCTTCTAAAGGCTTAATGGGTGTTGAATTATTTTTAGGGTCCATTTTAGAATCCAATACTGATATCTATTCTACAATATGCCCTTGGAATCAATTCAACTTGATTCTTCAAACAAGACTTATGCAATTCAGAAAAAAAAAATACACACCTTTTACTAGCTTTTGAGGAGCTCGATATTGAAATTGAATTATCTCTATAATTGCATATCCTAAATATCTGAAATTTGGCCTTGTAGTATCCCTCTGAAGCTTCTTTAAAATTCCACAGGTTTGATTAGATTTGGATTCTTCAAGTAAAAGTTATGTCTAATCTCCCACAGTGACTCAATTATGGAATGGTTCAGTATAGCGAACTTGTATGACTTTCTACGTGTCACTGTTTCCTCCTTTGGCTCTGAAATTGATAGACAAAAAACTACTATCCATGTAGTTGTGGTCACATTTTACAACATTCCAATCCGATGCTCAGAGACAGAGCTATGAATATTTTGCCATGGTCACCTCTTTGAGATGAAATTCAGAAGCCTGAAAACACCCTAACTTCCACAAATCATATCTCCGAAAATATTGCAAACCAAAATATGAAATTTTTTGATGATGTTCCTTAGGATTTCAGCGTCACACTCTAAAAATTTCAGCTTCTGAACCTTCGTAGAAAAAAGGTTATAGCGAAAATTCCATGATGACATATTTATTTTAAATTCAAGATCCTGCAAAATGGCATAAATTCCACAAATTATATCTCCGAAAATATTGCAAACCTAGCTCTAAAATTTTGCGAAGATGTTCCTCAGGATTTTGGCTTCACACACTAAAAATTTCAGCTTTTGAACCTTCACAGAAAAAACGTTATAGCAAAAATTCCACGATGACCTATTTGGAGCAGTGAAACCCTAGAATCCAAAGCTTTGATACCAAATGTTGTGAAACCAACTCCAAAAATAGAAGCAAAGAGATATCAAAGCCTTAGAAATAAGCCGCTTTGAGGGGGCAACCTCCAAGACATTACATGAATTGACAATTCTTGGATGATACAAATTATAAAACCTCCTTTCTATATATAGGAGTCCATGGGACCACAATGTAATCCTAGTGGGGCCATAAGTAATCCTAGCCGACCTAACAATAATAATTTAAGGACACAATAATAACAATATGGGGGTTATAGGGGTACAATAATAACAATAAGCGGGTTACACTAACAAAAATAAGGGACTATACTAGTAATATAGGGACCTAACAGTTTTCCTTTCCTACAAGTGCTTGCATGACAATGACGTTGAACAATTTCTAGATTTTTAATAGTTTAGTTGAATCGTAGGACAAGTACTTGTGAATGAATTTTTCAATTTCAGTATTTTTACATGTTACATAGATGGGATAATTTTTAATCCATATCAATCCATGTTCACGTTGGCTTCCTCGATTTCATAATTCTGTTATAAATAAATAGTCAACGAAATCACCAAAGTACTTGGAATCATGTGAAATTAACTGACGTAAAAGATTCATTCTTATTTTATAATATAGTACATAAGTAATGAGGTCATTTATTATCAAGGTATCAATATCATCTTCATCTACTTTTTTTTTAGTACACAATTTTTTTCTCGGTGTATTGGTTGCAAATCGTTTACTAAAGGCTCCAAAATACATTCAACACTGCTAAATGAAACGAATAAAGTGGGTGGACCCAGTTGTCGGATAATTGCATATAAGTTCTATCGTAAATGTGAATAATAGTCCAGTGATGTCTGTATTCGTCTAAGGTCCATATAGGCAATGTTCAAAGCAAGAATGCATTTCAAATTTTTCGTTGTTTTAACATATTGAGCTATTAGTTTTTTTTTTCATTTTAACTATCCTTTTCTTATATGAATCCAAATGCAATTGAATACTTGATTTAGGATAATTCACATTGTTTTGTAAAACTATTTTTTTATTTGATAGGAAAAATCGTGATCTTGATGTAAAAATTCCCACTTTGCAATATCATGATATGTACAACTCCTCGTAACGCTTTCTAATAATTTTTTTGCATAAAACAATGTCGGAATGCTCATCTCTTCTGAATAATTATCTCTGAATATGCCCAAATTCCTATAGCCTTCACATAGAGCAATGTTTATTTGATTATTACAAAGATCATAAATACTATACGAATTGCTAAGTCCATGTAACAATGGTTTTTTCATGCGCTCTTGATCACAGTAATCATTATCATCACTACTTTCTATATCTGCATCTGTCTCATATGCATATGCATCTCTATTTTGATCAAAGAC
This sequence comes from Pinus albicaulis, assembly GCA_034641835.2. Classification (NCBI taxonomy): domain Eukaryota; kingdom Viridiplantae; phylum Streptophyta; class Pinopsida; order Pinales; family Pinaceae; genus Pinus; species Pinus albicaulis. The sequence continues at coordinate 1,084,768,512 of CM076570.1, read as the reverse complement.
TTATTTCCAGTTTTCATTTATTCTGACATTCTCTAGTCTATAGAGTGGATTTTTACCCAATCATCTCAATTCCCTCATGACTTTATAAACACATATTTGCCAAATAAAAAATATGATTTTAAACACTAAACATATTTTAATTTCCACAACCACAATACTAGATTCATTTGTCACAAGGAGGTGTATTTTTAATTTGAGTTATGTACTCAAGTAAATTGATTAGTCCACTAGTCTATGCAAATTGTGATTTTTTGAAACGTTTTCCAATTACTTGTATTTTCAAGAATGGTAATCGTAATGTTATCAATCGTTCCTCCAATTCCTAAATTTATTTCACTATGGAAATTTATCTATTGTGGATAATTTTCTCTGTGACTAAAAATTTGATAACTTTGTCATTGTTTAATGCCTTCCTGCATTTTTTGCATATGCACTTAATTTTGGAAACATTGTTGATTTTTTTCTATAAAATATCTTTTAAAACAAGTTTGATTGTAAATTTCATAGTCATAAATAGGAACATCTTGTATTTTCTTAAAAAAATATTGTTCAACCATTGTTTCAAATGTATAATCAAACATCTGTAACGATTCTTTATGTTCATTAGAAAATTTACTATTCTGTATTGAATTTCTTCATTTTGGTTGTCTTGTAATATGACTTTTTTTTTATGACATTTATGTTTCTCATGTATATTTTTAGCTCATGCAATGAATAATGTAGTATTTTTCTTACATTGATAGACTTTGTATTAAGTTCCATATTATTTTCATCAATGTCCATGCTCTTAGAACTAGAATTTAATGAATTGCATTGTTTTCTAACAACACTTGTTTCGAAAACGTCCTTGTTTATTATATGTTTTTTTGACTCTATGTATTGATAGCTATGATCTCTTGTTTTCATTTATAAATTTTGTATCTTCTATGCCATTTTCATCCACGACCATGTTTTCTAACTAATTCATATTAATGCCACTATGTTTTTTATTATATTCTTCTATACATTTATTTTCATTAGTTGTTGCAATAGGACGTTATTTTTTTTTTTGTTCTATCTATTTGAGAGGTTCATAATGAAAATGACCTACACTCGTACCAAATTTGATAATATGGAATATTATTTCATCTTTCTCGAACCCACAAAATTCATACATAATAGCAAGAGTTTTTTGGAAACCTTTGAGCAATACTAAGAGAGAGCGGGGGCGGGGCGGTTTGAATCAATAGTGTGACTTATTACCAAATTTTTACTTTTATTTAATTTACTCAATTGCACACACTTAATTAGCAACAAATCATTAAAAAATTTCACATTTATGCATAAATCATAAGAATCAAATAAAACAATATATGGGCCACATAACCATGAAAAACAACACAAAAAACCATCAACACATGAGACATAATATATTTGGTGGAAAACCCTTCACCAGACAAAAAAACCCCTTGATGCTACTACTCTACTCTGAATTTTTATTATTCAAGCAATTGGTATTTTACATATCTTTCTGACTCCCATCAACATGGAGAATCGACCTCATATACATAATTCCAACACCCAATGGCTAGGAGACATGATAACATTGATCAACTTAGAAGACTATGTTCTCTATAGATCTACAGACTACCATCCGTTAAAGGCCACCATGATCAACCGATCCTCTCCCAACTACCATTAGACTATCCAACCACCGTTAGATTGAGAAACTTGTTCCTTTCGCTGAAGCATCACGATACCTGCTCCTCTCTCTTGAATTCACTACTCCTCTACCACTATGTGGACCTCCTTTCATGTATTTTGAAAATGGATCCCAAGACACTATGATGAATAAGAAATTAGCTCTACATACATGCTATTAGTATGAAGATATCATCATCAAATAAAAATGAAAATTTATGAACAAAACATGTACTCTCCAATAGAAAAAGTGTGGCCACATAAATATGATATCAAACTCTCACATAAAATGTAACTTCTAGACACTACAATTCGCAACATACAACACTAAGGCTATGCAACAAAATTAATAGCTTGTCCTACAAAAATGAGTGTGAGAGTCTCCACAAAACTCTATCCAGCAGCGTACAACACTCTCCAATCATTCTCTACACCAATAGCTACTATTCTGATCTATTCTGCATCATACTTCATATCTCCTCACTATTCAGTCATGAACACTTATGGATTGAAGCATATAGTCTCTCTAAAAGGTCTAAAGCATAATCTCCTTCTCTAATACCTTCTCACTCACTAACTACTATAATTAATCAGTCCTGAACTCCAAGATCAATTATCTAAAACATGTGGGGGGAAATTAAGTGTGGGGCTAGGATAAAAGATGCACAAATTGGAAAAAATAAATCCACTAAGGTCACTACTAGTGTGCTAAATGAATTCACATAATGAGAGAACATTTTCAAACCATATGTGACCTATTTCACTAATTATAGAAGCATCTGGGAATTTCCAAGTTAATTTTCTTTCGAACAATGCGAGGAATGCAGAGAAAATCTCATGAAAACCCTCAGTTTATCCCTTGACATGGTCTGAACTCGATTGGGGCTATAACCACTCCCTTGGTCTTGTCTCCATGTGATTATAGTTTCCAGCTGCTTCCATAGGCTTATGTGCATGCGACTATGGCTAAAATTGAAGGAAACCATTAGTCCTTCAGCTTAGGACCTCTGCCATCTATTGCATCCTCTTATCCAGCATCTGTACTTGCCTCTAGACCTCTGACATGGCCTTTTCCACATTTAAAATTATATAATAAAATCCTTCCAAGTGTCACTTCCAAGTTGACCTAGAAGGGCCAACAAACAAGGTTGGCAAGTGGGCCAACAAACAAGGTTGGCAAGTGTGCCAACAATTCCTCCATCTCCATCATGCTTATGATCAAGCTACAACCGATATGAACAATCCTGCAATGCTCTGCAACATCAACATCATTATCATGATGCCATCAAACTCCAGAAATTCATCTCCATGAATCATAATAATTAATACCTATATTAATCTTAGTTGAAAACTCATCTAGTATGCCATGAACCATCTCCATCATATGTAGATCTTCTTATCACCTGTAACAACCTCCTCTACCTATAGCAGTGTCAACAAACCCTCATGACATGTCCATCAATGCACATTCCAACACATGCCAACTCCTTTAAGACCATCATGCTACCATCAATCTCCATCAATTCTAACACATACTGATACACACCATGGTCCATAAATCTACATCATCATGAGGTTGACATAAATGCATGACCTCTAGAGTTGACATTAATGGCAACACAACCATCTCACTGTCAATACATTAATGCAAACAAATAGGAACACCAATTAAAACATTCATCACACATGGATATGACAAGAATGACCATGACCATGACCTTTTTTACTTCAATTCCAACACAAAAAAGCCAAAAAACTCCCCATTTGGCATTGATTTCAACCTCATCAACATGTGAAGTTGAACTCTATCCATCCAAATTCTTTCCAAATTCTTTCCCTCTTTGACATCAATGGAAAAGTCTAAACTCCATATAAATTGGCAGTAATAATTGAAGCAAAATCACTTGAGGTATATCTCTACATAGCTATAATATAATGCATCAAAATTCATCCATGCCTCCATATAAGCAACAAGAATCATATATATACAATCAACATCCCAAGTATAATACCACCAATAGCTACTAGCAGCAAGCAACATCATGCCAACATAAGGAAACCATAATCAACATATGCATCATCATCCTAATATGCACCAATATCCACATGAGGAAACCACACACTATCTTCCCCATAACTACATAGCAACAAATACGAAAATTTCTCATCACATGAGGCTAAGAATCAAATATAGCACTCTACATGGCCAAGACGATCAAATATTATTATGCTCATGCCTTACTAAACCTTTCATGAAATGTGCTTCTCCTCCAATGGTTAGATCTGCAATCATGTTATGGTTATTGCTTCTCCTCCAAGTTGACCAAGAAGGGCCAAACATGTGACATGAGTAACAATAACCATAAAAACCATCATTATACTTGAAGGCCAATGTCCTTGGCTATTGATATTGCTAGAACCTATGTTAATGTGGTCCATATGTTCTGCTCTAGAAATTTTTTGCAACATTCCCAAACTTGTGACAATTGTAACATTCTACATTATGCACAAAAGGAAAAAAAAAACTTTGATTACTTTGAAACTTTACAAATTTGTCACGATCGTCTTTAGGAGAAAAAGGTCTTCTCAATGTAGGAGCTCCTTGAGATTTTCTTTTCTGTTGTTAGTTTTTCATCTTGACTTACTATTGGTTATGCTTATTTTTCGGTTATTGGTTCTTTGTTTGATAGCTAGTTGCTATATGCACTTCTTATTTCCTTGGATCTCAATTTTTTTGCTGGAATTGTTTGATCCAAGTTTCTTGGGTTCTTCTTTTATATTTTTACTTACATGCAAACTAGACTCAATATTTTGAAATCCAAGACCAGATTTATACAATGGAGATCTTTGGATCTCAAGAAAAATATCCAAGGCTACAATACTTTTCTCTATTTTCCTCTACTTTCTCAAGGAAACAACTTCAACTTCTAATTTCTCAACCTCTTTTTCTTTCTCTTGAAATTGTTTCCTCATACCTCCTCAAATTTTTCAAATTTAGCCATCTTAACTCTTAAGCTCACAATCTCTTCTTTGAGCTTGGCCTCCTTATCATCACATATCTGTAATAATTTTTCTTTACCCTTAAATGCAATTGTTATTCTAGAAATATTAGATCTATGACTCTTAATATAGTTCTCATATTCACTATATGCATCAGTGTGATCTAAATCTGAATCCTAAAAATTGTAACTCAAAAGAAAATCATTAACAGTTATACCTTTGGATTCATTATTTTCTAACCTCTTCTCATCACTTGTTGAATCACATGCACTAGAAGAATGAGACTTTTGTGGCTGAGATTCTTGTTTATGGAGGCTCTTATTCTTGTTCTTCGTTTTTATATTCTTCTTGTTTCTTTTCTTCTCATTTTCAAAATTGCGGCTGGTACCATCCTCAAAAATGGATTCTAGCTTGTCCTACATCTCTTTGGCACGTTTCAAACTCACTAGTCTGTTCATATCATCATCACAAAGATTATTGTAGATATGTTAGATCCACAAGATAATAATTGAGATTTTACATTTTTGTGCCATGCCTTGTAATTTCTAGCAGTGAGGACAACCATTCTAGCCAAAAACAAAAATCCAAATTTCACCAACAAACCCTAGATCTACTCCCCAACAATAAAGTTGCAACCAATATCCCCACTCTGACACCAATTGTTGGAAGCCTTTGAGCACTACTGAGAGGGGGGGCAGCTAAATCAATAGTGTGACTTAGTATCAAAATTTTCCTTTTATTTACTTTTTTGAATCACACACACTTAATTAGCTGCAACTCATTAAAAAATTGTAGATCTATGCATAAATCATAGGAAATAAATAAACCATATGAGAAACATAACCATGAACAAGAACACACAAAACCATCAACACATGAGATACAATATATTTGGTGGGAAACCATTCCAAAAAAAAACCACGCTCGTTGCCATTGCTCTGCTATGAATTTCTATTGGTCAAGAAATTGGTATTTTACATAGTTTGTTGGCACCAATCAACATGGAGAATCAACCTCATATAAATAATGCCAACACCCATCGAATAGGAGACTCGATACTAATGATCATCTTGGAATAATATGTTTTCTACGGATCTATGGTCTACCATCTACTAAAGGCCACCACAATTAGTTGATACTCGCCCACTACCATTGGACTATGTAACCACCATTGGATTGAGAAACGTTTTCCTTTTACTAAAGCTTCGTTATCCATGCTCCTCTCTCATTAAGTCACTTCTCCTATACCACTATTTGGACCACCTTTCATTTATTTTCAAACTATATCCCAAGACACTATGTTCAACAAGAAATTAGCTCTGCATACATGCTCTCAACAACAAGATATCATCATCAAATAAAAATGAAAACTGAGGAAAAAAACATGTGCTCTCCAATAGAAAACTTGTGGCCACATAAATATGATATAAAACACTCACATCATAATGTAAATACTGCATAATACAATTAGAAACATACAACACTAAGGATATGCACAAAAAGTAATAGAAACTCCTGCAAAACCAAGTGTGAGAGTCTCCACAAAAACTGTATCGAGCAACATACAACACTCTCCAATCAATCTCTACATCAGGAACTCCAATTCTAATCTATTCTGAATCATGCTTCAGCTATCCTCACTATTTAGTAACGAGCACTCATGGAATGAAGCATATAGGCTCTCCAATAGGTCTAAAGCATAATCTCATTCTCTAATACCTTCTCACTAACTCACTATTATCATCAATCAGTTCTCAACTCCAAGATCAAGTATATAAAACATATGGGGTGAAATTGAGCTTGGGGCTAGGATTAAAGGTGCACAAATTATACCAAATAAATCCGCTAAGGTCACTACTAGTGCACTAAATGAATTCACATCATGAGAGGACATTTTCAAACCATTTGTGACCTTTTCACTAATTTTGGAACCCTATGGGAATTTCCAAGTTAATTTTCTTCCGAAAAGTGCGAGGAATGCATAGAAAATCTTGTGAAAACCCATAGTCGCTCCCTTGCCATGGTCTGAAATTGAATGTGGTTATAATATCTCCCTTGGGAATGCCTCCATGCAACTATATATTTCTAACCACTCCCATAGGCTTATGTGTATGCGGCTATGGCTAAAAATGAGGAAAACCTTCAGTTCTGTAGCTTAGGACCTTTTCCATCTATTGCATCCTCTTTTCCAGCATATGTACTAAAATACAAAATTATTCCATGGCATTTGACATATATGGAAGTATATCAAACAAGCCTTCCAAGTGTCACTTCCAAGTTGACCTAGAAGGGCCAAAAAAGAATGTTGGTAAGTGTGTGAACAAGTCCTTCCTCTTCATCAGACCTCTGATAAAGTAGAAAACACACCTGAACATATTTGGAATCCTATGTAACACCTCCGAAGCATCAACATAATCATCATGAAGCCATCACACTAGAACAAGTTCTCTCCATGAAGAATAAGTATGAATACCTAGATGAATACCTAGTTGAAGACTCAACTAGTGTGCCATGAACCATCTCTATCATATGTAGATATGCTCATCACCTGTAGAAAAATCCTCTACCTATAGTAACATCATCAAACCATCATGAAATTTCCAAAAATGCACATTCCAACAGATTCTAACTCCTCCAAGACCATCATGCTACCATTAAGCTCCATCAATTGCAACACATACTGATACACACCATGGTCCATAAATCTACATCATCATGAGGTTGACATAATTGCATGACCTCTAGAGTTGACATCAATCATTAGGGAATTTTGAGGTCTAAAATGGGCCTTCTAAGGAAATTTTAAAATAATAGTGGAAATAATAAAATAATATTAGCTTACATCATCAAATTTTAGAGGGAAAAAAAAAACTACTTTTCAACTCTTATTTTCAACTTATCTCCCTATGGGTTTTACTCAAATTTCGAGTAGGAACACTCATTGGATGCATTTAATGTAATTACTCATCTAAGGAGTACCCATGTTTCATACTTTCGATCGATCTTGCTACATGAAAAAAGAGAAATACATGAAAAATGCGATAACAATCACGTTTTTTCATGTATTTCTCATTTTTTGTGTAGCAAGGTCCATCTAAGGTATGCTACATGGGCACTCCTTGGACGAGGAATTAAATTTTGCATCGTAAAAACTTAAGGAGATAAGTTGGAAATACAAGTTGAAAATGTAGTTTTATTATTTTATTATTTTTTAATATTTTTACTTTTTTAGCCCAAAAATGGTGAATCATCCCCCATGGTTGATATCATCATCTTAAATCCTATTGGTTCTTATAAAGTTTATTTTGGTTGTACATTTTTCTTAGGATGCCCATTTTAGACCTCAAAAGTTCTCTAATTGCCAACACAACCATCTCATTGTCAATACATCAATTCCATCCAATAGGACCATCAAGTCAAACATCCATCATACATGCATATGAAAAGTATGACCATGACCATGACCTTTTTGACATCAATTCCAACACAATAGTGCTAACATAGTTTCATCGAACCATATGCATGTAGTTATGTTTAATATATACCGTATCTAGTCATAAACAAAAATACCATTGTCTATCTTCCCTATTTCATATGGCATTGCTAATTGTATAATGTAGGCTTAGAAATGTACTATTCTGGGAAATTTCTTAAGTGCAGATTCATTCATGCATTTTTCTATGAAGTTTAATGTAAATGAATCATTATGCATCATTGCGTTGCAAATATCCTCTGCAATTATGTGTCATAAATAGGGAATATCATGCTCATTCTTCATAAATTGGCATATTATTTCAAAACAAATTTCATTGTAAATACTCATGAACCCGGAAAATCTCTTAATCATATATATACCTATGATTTTCAATTTGCAACCATCCATTTTTTGTTTCTTCATATGTTTTTATATTTATTATAGTTTCATGACCAATTCCCATTGAATGTTTTTTCTTTCACATGAGTGGTTCGAAATATCTGCCAATTGAATTATCATCATGAAACAATATGTCATAACTTTCTTCAAATAAATCTAAATTTAAATTCAAATATTTTTCATTTTCCTTTGACCAAAGTCTTATGGGAATTTTTAGCCAGTTTGATAACCAATGTATAAAAAGTAGCGTTAGTATTTGAAGATGATTTTGTCATCCTTTCCAAGTAAACATCTGGTCTATCTATACCAGGCATATATATTAATACATATATATTTAATTCAAGTTCGTAAGATAATATGGGTTTGGCCTTTCCTTCAAGTAAAAAGTTCTTGAAATGTTCTATATTTCCTTTTCACAATTATGTTGATGTGTATCTAAAATGAAATAGAGTTTGCATACTATTGAACAGGAAATCACCCATATCGTATGTAAAAGTGTTCAAATGAAATATATTATGCTGCCTTATTATTGCGTATGTACCATACATTTCTATAGTAAGCAAATGCTTCTCCATCGATACTTTAGAAATCATGCTTCAAACATATTTGTTCAATCATTAGTGCCATAAAATTTACGTTTCAAAAAAATATTATAATTTCACTATGAACTATTGTTCTATAATAAGCAGCATATAAACGATGTACATGAAAATGTTTAAAAAAATATAGATACATCTGATTCACATAAACTCTTGTCTATCAATGAGATACAGAGAAAAAAAATAAACAAATCACAACGTACCTAATACAAATATCATAAAATATGTATCTATTTCCAAAAACAAATATTGTGTATAATTTTTACGCTAATAAGAAAAATACACATTTCTTAGAATAGAGTATCAACTCTGACAATTATGAGTAAAACCATTCATAATGAGCCCCCCCTAGAACTATGAAATATATCAATATGCATTAGCAAAAAGAATCCCCAAAAAAAATGCATGATCAACATCTGTCCAATGCAACCATCGACATTTTACGTTTTAAAACTACGCAACAAGAATGTTATAAAACTTAGAACATTTTATTTATGATTCTTAGGCTAATGAGAAAACACAGTGATGCGTTACTTGTTATTATTATTATTATTATGTCACAAAAGCTTCATAAAACTTAGATCCCTTGATTTATGATTTACACCGAAGAATGAGTATCCACAATAACAAATACAATCTATCTATGAAAAATTTCGTACTTCCGCATTCACTTCCTCATCGCACAATTCTTCTACATAAAACTAACTTTTAAACAATGGAAGCCATTTAATATTAATCATTTCTTATAATGTATTACACAATTTCACATTTATTTAACTTCCTATGTTTATGTGATTCATAGTGGATATGTGTACATAATTTGTCTTATCTATCTTGTCACATGCAAAATAGTTACACGTCGTCATTATACACGAAAATGAGATATATAGAGTTAGACATCATTGAAAATGTCATTGATATGTATTTTTTCAACACACCACAGATATGAAAGATAACCAACTCTTCAACAATTACACTCTCCCCTTTCTGTCAAGCCCCAACACAATACAACTAAAATGAGTTCCCCTCCTTTGAATTGCTCTCGTTTTTTCTTCATTGAGCCATCATTTCTCTATTTCGCGGTAGAGCAGCCTTACAACACATATATCGGAAATAAATTTCATAGAGATTTGAATTCATGCAAAATAGAGAATCTGAACCATAATTCACCAAGTTTATTAGTGAGTGCAATACACATTGAAGCTTATGGAGCGTGATTCTAGAGCTACAAAGCAAGAGCTCAATACTTCTTTAGCTAGAATAGTTGATGCTGATAAATTTATTAAAACAATTACAAAAAAATACTTTTGTTTATGTCGAAACCTATAAGCAATGTTGGTCCCCACTACTATGTTATTAGATCACTTTAGGAAAACCGCAAAACTGTGAACTATAGTGGTTTTTCCACACACCTGCATAATTGATTTCTTTTGCAATGAAGACTTTGTTAATTGGCTGATTAAAGATCATGTTGTTATAATTAAATATTTCCACTTCCGTAAGATTTTTATTTTAGCATAGTTATTTGACAATATTATTATTATTATTATTATTATTATTGGTAATATTCTAACTCTAGATATTGCTAAATAATTTACTAAACATTGTATTGAGTGCGGCGAAAACATAAACTAGAAAACTCCCCTTTTCTTGCACACATTACCCATCCTCCACATAGTAAAATCTTCAAAAAAGGAAACATAGTAATACTAATTCAAAATTTGATCATAGTTAAATTAATTACGTGTCAGCGACATAAATTTCCTTCTACACCCCTGTTTTCTCGCCCATGCGCCATCCTCTACACGACCTTCAAAAAATGAATGTTTACATTGTGCATACTAAAACCCGACATTAAAGGAAAATACAAAGGATTAAAATCAAGACAATTTAGATCAATGATATATTTACATTGTTAGAGAAAATTTGCAAACATAGAGTCAGAGATTAACATTAGAGAAATTTTTAGGTCTAAAATGGGCATCAAAACAAAAATGTCCAACCAAAATAAACTTTATAAGAACCAATAGGATTCAAGATGATGATGTCAACCATAAGAGATGATTCACCTTTTTTGGAGTGAAAATGTAAAAATATTAAAACATAAAAAAGCAAAAACTATTTTTTCAACTCATATTTACAACTTATCTCCCTACAATTTTAGTCAACTTCTGAGCAGAAGCACTCCTTGGATACATAATTTAATTCCTCATCCAAGGAGTACCCATGTTACATACTTTCAATGGATACCACTATATTAAAAATGAGAAATACATAAAAATAATAATTACAATCACGTTTTTTCATGTATTTTTCATTTTTTCGTGTAGGAGGGTCCATCGAAAGTATGCGACATGGGTATTCATTGGATGAGGAATTAAATTATGCATCCAATGAGTGCGCCCACTCTAAATTTGAGTAAAATAATAAAGAGATAAGTTGAAAAAGCAGTCTTTTCCTTTTTGCCTCTAAAATTTGATGATGTAATCTAATATTATTTTATTATTTCCAATGTTACTTTTTAATATTCCTTAGGAGTCCCATTTTAGACCTCAAATTTTCTCTAATGAATTTTAATTCAATAAGTTTATTAGCTAGTGTAATACAAATTGAAGTTTATGTAGCATAATTCTGGAGTTGCAGAGAAAGAGCTCCATACTTCTTTAGCTAGAATAGTCGGTGCTCTCGGATTTCTCATCAATTTGGTATCAAAGCATGCTAAAATGATTCAATCTAATGCACGAGTCCATTTAAACCTTCTAAATCAGAAAATAGCAATACTGGACTTGAATATGGAGCAATTGCAATTGGAAAATGAAACGTTGAGTTTTCATCTGGATAATTTGGCTCACATAGAGGACGTCAATGCTGAAGAGGATGCTAATGAAAGAGGTGACAATATCATGTCCTAACTAAGGTCCCCCCCTATCAACTTGAGACAACCCACATCACTTTTGATATCAAGGATATGTATTAATTTAGATAGTTATTAGTTTTTCCCTTCTTTTTTGGTTTTTTTTCATTGATAAAGAAAATCAGTTTACAATACATGTACTTCTTTGAGTTTTTAAACACTAGAACATGAAATTTTGGTTGAATTTGAAAATAACAAAATTAATTTCCATGCATGACATTTATCGGTAATGCTTTATTTAATTTTTTGCCTATACCCTATGTCAAAGTAGATTGTTATTGATTTAGCTATTGTCTTTCTCTCGGTAACTTCGATAAATTAATTTCAAAATATTTATGCAACTTAATTTACAGAGTTGTCTATTTTCCTTTCTAGCTAACATAAATATTGATTTGAAAATTTGACATGCGTACCCCATCTTCTGCACAGTCAAAGCTCTCCACAATGAAACATAATAATAATAACATATTAACATTAATTTCTCTATGCACACCCCATTTTCCCAAAAATACCCCATCCCACACACGGTAAATATTTTGCACAATGAAACATAATAATGTTCCTTGTTCCCAATATAAAATCTTCACATAATGAAACATAACAATATTAATTATCATGTTCTCCCATACATACCCTATCCTGCACAAAGATTTAATTCTAACACCAGTGCTCATTCAAATTGGTTGCAAACCCCCTTGTTCTCCATAACTCTAAAATCAGAGCTCTATGGTGACTTCTCTCCCACACATGCTTCGTCATTGTACAGTAAAATCTACGCACACAGAAAGATTTTAACATTAATTTCCCTATGAATATCGTTCTCCCACACATACCCTATCTCTCTGCACAGTAAAAAATTGTAACATTAACTTGTCCTTGCCAAATAAAGTTCCATATGCACCACTATTCTCTCACACATACCTCGTCCTGCGCACAGTAAAACATACTCACAACGAAACTTAATAATATTACATGTTCTCCCACACATACCATTAGGGGAATTTTAAGGTCTAAAATGGGCTTCATGATAAATTATAAAATAATAAAATAATATTAGATTACATCATCAAATTTTAGAGGGAAAAAAGAAAAAACTACTTTTTCAACTCGTATTTTCGACTTATCTCCCTATGGGTTTACTCAAATTTGGATGCAAAATTTGATTCCTTATCCAAGGAGTACCCATGTTGCACACTTTTGATGGACCCCACTACACGAAAAATGAGAAATACATGAAAAACATGATCTTATGAGAAATAAATGAAAATCGTGATTGCAAGATTAAGTTTTTTCATGTATTTCTCATTTTTCATGTAGAAGTGTCCATCAAAATTATGAAACATGGGTACTCCTTGGATGAGGAATTAAATTTGGCATCCAATGAGTATTCCTGCTCAAAATTTGAGTAAAAAATTAGGGAGATAAGTTGAAATAGTAGTTTTATTATTTTATTATTTTATTATTTTTGTTACTTTTTTACCCCAAAAATGGTGAATCACCCCCCATGGTTGAAATCATCATCTTGAATCGTATTGGTTCTTATAATGTTTATTTTTGTTCTACATTTTTCTTAGGCGGCCCATTTTATACCTCGCAATTTATCTAATGCCCTTCTTCTGTAAACATTCATACAATATATGATTTGAAAATTTGTAAAAGTATATCTGCACAACAGAGCATTAAGTGGATATTGTGTATCCCTCGCCCCGCCAACGCAAAGGACCATGAAACCTCTACACAAATTCTCTCTCACAAATAATTCGTCATTCATATAGTCAAAGTTCCTCATAAGGAAATATTTTAACATTAAGTTCCATATGCACCCTTGTTCGCCCACACCTACCCTGTCTCTTCGCACAAGAAAAAATTGTAACATTAATTCTATCCTTACCGAATAAATTTCCCTATGCACCACCATTCTCCTGCACACATCTCATAAAATTTCTACGCAGTGAAAAACTAATAATAATCCTTGTTCCCTCGCATATACCCTGCCTTCTATAAACATTCATATGATATATGATCTAGAAATTTGTAAAAGTATCTCCACACAATGAAACATTACGTGGAGATTTGTGTAGCCCCCCTCACAACCTACCCAAAGAATGTGCAACCACATTAGTTCTATCATCATTTGTAAGATAAGTATCATAATAGTGTCAGTGCTAATGTTAGTGTCAGAGCACTCACTGATAGAAGGGCCACTCAAAAAATTGGTTTTTTTTTAATCAATTGGAAGAACTAAAAAATACCAAAAATATAGAGCTCTCCACTAGGCGAATTATGTCCCATCAGAATTTTCTGGGGAAATTAAAAATTAGAAATAAGATTTCCAAAAAATTAGCAAATAATTTTTTAATTTATGGAAAATAGAAATATTCAGCATTTCCCTGAAATTTTTGTTAAAATCGCAAAAATAAAATAAAATAATGCATGGTCAATGCAATTTGACTGTGAGACAAATGTTATAGTCCCTAACAAGGCAGGGATTAATAAATTATTAACCATGTGTTTAAAAAACAAACTAAATGGACTAATAAACAACCAAATATTTAGAAATTGAATGGCTAAATAAATAAAAAGCTAGGATAAACATTAAAAGAGCGAGAGTGTATTATATGAGAAAGAGGGGTCAAAAAAGAGAGTAGAGAGTTAAGAGCTCTACAGTGATTGTAAAAACTATTTTATTTTCCATATGATCATTCTTGAAGAAATGTATTGATTTCTTGAGGTTATAAATTATTTACTTTGTCAAATGATCATTTTTAAAAAAAAATATTTTTTTTTGTTGAGGATATAAATGATTTAGTTTGTAATATGATCATTACTAAATAAATATACTAATTTGTTGAAACATGATATGACCTCATTTTAAAATATTATTGTGCCCTCTAATGATAAATTATGTATATTCATTTCTTTGTGTTTAGAGAACTTTTGTTGGATAATCTATAATACTTATGCATTTAGCAACCAACCTATGAATTAAAATGGTATGATAGTATCTTGATGAGATTGTATTTATTATCCCAATTTCATAATAAACGATAGTAATTGATGGTTTTTGTTTAATATGTGTTCTATTAGATTGAAATAAGTTCTTTGCTAGTTAAGTTACGATAAGAAACATCTCTGTGTTTGTGTAACATGTGGCTTTCTTGTACTCGTTAGTTAGTGAAGACGTCTTTGTACTCCTTGATTTTGTACACAAATTTGTTATGATTTAATGTTTAATTGGTTATCGTTATCACATTATTATTATATTTAAATGTGTTATGATGTGTCAATGCCCTCTTTATATAAAATCCTTAGGTTATTCAACCATATTTATGATTGTATGAAAGTTATCACACTAACGCGTCTTGCTTCCTATCAAGTGAGAATTATCTTGGACAAAAAAATTAACATGTAAATCCATGGTCAAATGTCATATTGTGAAAAAGATTTTCTCAATATGTATATCAACTATGGTCAATCATGGTTAACCATGTTTGTTTTAGCATTTATAGTATTTATCATAGGGTTTATATACCTTAGTTTAAAATATTTATCTTGGAATTTCTCATAGGATTTTCTCGATATGAAAAGCAATCATGGTTAGTCATGGTAAACCATGGTCAACCAAGGGTCTAATGCTGCATTGTGACAAATATTGTCTCGATAAAAAATTCAATCAAGGTCAACCATGGTCCAATGTCGCATTGTGACAAGGATTGTCTTAATATGGAAATCAACCATGGACAACCATGTTTATTTTAGGGTTTGTAATATTTATCTTAGTGTTAATATACCCTAGTTTTATAATATTAATCCCTTGTGTTTAATATTATTCCCTTGGGTTTAATATTATTCTTTTGGTGTTTTAGTATTAATTACTTGGGTTTATTAATCCTAGGGTTTAATATAAATCCCCTGGGTTTATAATCATGGAAAACCATGGTCCAACATCACATTGTGACAAAGATTGTCTCTTGGTCCAACGTCGCATTATGACAAACACGGTTATCCATGGTCAACCATGTTCCAACATCACACTGTGACAAATTTTTTCTCAATATGGAAATCAATCATGGTCCAACATTGCATTGTGACAAAGATTGTCTCAATATGAAAAATCAATCATGGTTAACCATTTTATGGTTTATATACCTTGGGTTTATATTATTAATCCCTTGGGTTTTTAGTATTAATCCCTTGGGTTTGGGGTTTATTAATCTAAGGTTTCATTTTTCCTAGGGTATAATGGTTTCATTTTTCCTAGGGTATAATAGTGTTCATAGGGTTATAATATTAATCCTAATTTTTACTATAAATCCCTTGGGTTTATAATCATGTTCAACCATTGTCAACAATCGTCAACCATCATCTATCATGGTCAACCATGGTCCAATGTGACATTGTGACAAAGATTGTCTTAATATGAAAATAATGCATTGTCAACTGTGGTCCAACATCACAATGGGACAAAGATTGTCTCAATATGAAAATCAACCAAGGTCAATAGTGATGGTCACATTGTGACAAAGATTGTATGTTGGTCTAACATCACGTTGTGAAAACCATGGTCATTTTTGGTCAACTATGGCTAGCTATGGTCCAACGTCACATTGTGACAAAGAATGTCTCAATATGAAGATCAACCATGGTCAACCATGGTCTAACTTCACATTGTGAAAAATATTTTTTCAATATGAAAATAAATTATGGTAAACCATGGTCGAACGTGACATTGTTACAAAGATTGTGTCAATATGGATATCAACCATGGCCAACAATGGTAAACCATTTTTATTTTAGGGTTTATATAACTTGGGTGTATAATATTAAACCCTTGGTTTTATAATTTCTTAGGTTTTTAGTATTAATCACTTGGGTTTATAATATCAATCCCTTTGGTTAATTAACCTAAGGGTACAAGTTCCCAGGGTATATATTATTCACAAGGTTTATAATATTAATCCCTTGGGTTTATATTCATGGTAAACCATCATTAACCATCATCCACCATAGTCTAATGCCGCATTGTGACAAAGATTGCCTCAATATGAAAATCAACCATGGTTAACTATCTTCCAACATCGCATTGTGACAAAAATTGTCTCAATATGAAAAGCAATCATGGTCAACCATTTTATGGTTTATAATATTTATCTTAGGATTATATACCTTGAGTTTATATTATTAATCCCTTGGGTTTGGGGTTTATTAATATAAGGGATCATTTTCCTAGGGTATAATATTATTCATAGGGTTTATAATATTAATCCTAAGTTTTACTATAAATCCCTTGGGTTTATAATCATGGTCAACCATTGTAAACAATCGTCAACCATCATCAATCATGGTCAACCATGGTCTAATGTGACATTGTGACAAAGATTGCCTTAATATGAAAATAATACATTGTCAACTGTGGTCCAATATCACATTGGGACAAAGATTATCTCAGTATGAAAATCAACCATGGTCAATAATGATCGTCACATTGTGACAAAGATTGTATGTTGGTATAATGTCACATTGTGACAACCATGGTCATTTGTGGTCAAACATGGCCAGCTATGGTCCAACGTCGCATTGTGACAAAGAGTGTTTCAATATGAAGATCAACCATGGTCAACCATGGTCTAACGTCACATTATGAAAAAATATTTTTCAATATGAAAATAAATTATGGTAAACGATGGTCGAACGTGGCATTGTGATAAAGGTTGTGTCAATATGGATATCAACCATGGCCAACAATGGTAAACCATGTTTATTTTAGGGTTTATATACCTTGGGTGTAAAATATTAATCCCTTGGGTTTATAATTTCTTAGGTTTTTAGTATTAATCACTTGAGTTTATAGTATCAATCCCTTTAGTTCATTAATCTAAGGGTTCAGATTCCGAGGGTATATATTATTCATAAGGTTTATAATATTAATCACTTGGGTTTATAATCATGGTCAACCATCATTAACCATCGTCAACCATGGTCCAATGCCACATTGTGACAAAGATTGTCTCAATATGAAAATCAACCATGGTTAACCATGGTCCAACATCGCATTGTGACAAAGATTCTCAATATGAAAATAAATCAAGGTCAACCATGGTCAATCATGGTAAATCATGTTCAACCATGTTAAATCATGGTCCATATGAAAATAAACCATGGTCAATTTGGTGAACCATGGTGAGCCGTGGTCCAAATTCACATTATGAAAACGATTGTCTCAATATGAAAATCAATGATGGTCAACCATCATCAACAAGGTCAACCATGGCCAAACATTGTCCAACATTGCATTGTGATAAAGATTGTCTCAATATGAAAATAAAACATGGTCAACCATGGTCAACCACGGTCAACGATTATGGTCACATTATGAAAAATATTGTCTCAATATGAAAATCAAACATGGTCAATCATGGTTAACCATGGTCAACAGTTATGGTCACATTATGACAAAGATTGTCTCATGGTCCAACGTGACATTATGACAATCATGGCCCCATGCTGCATTGTGACAAAGATTCTCTCAATATGAAAATCAATTATGGTCAACCATGGTCCAACAACACATTGTGATAAAGATTGCCTCAATATGAAAATCAACCATCGTCAACCCTATTTTTTTTAGGGTTTATAATATTTACATTTGGGTTTATATACCTTAAGTTTACAATTTTAATCCCTTTGGTTTAATATTATTCTCTTGATTTTTAGTATTAATCCCTTCGGTTTATAATATCAATGCCTCACGTTTATTAATCTAAGGGTTCATATTCCTAGGATATAATATTATTGATAGGGTTTACAATATTAATTCTAGGGTTTAAAATAAATCCCTTGGGTTTATAATCCATTGGGTTTATAATATAAATTCATTGGGTTTATTAATTGCATTGTGACAAAGATCGTTTTGATATGAAAATCCATCACAATCAACCATGGTCTAACATCGCATTGTGACAAGGATTGTCTCAATATGAAAATAAACCATGTAGAGTCATGGTCAACCATGTTTATTTTAGGGTTTATAGTATTTATCTTAGGGTTTATATACCATGGGCTTATAATATTAATCCATTGGATTTAATATTATCCCCTTGGGTTTATAATCTCTTTGGGTTTTAGTATTAATCTTTTGGGTTTATTATTTCCTTCTATATATAATATCAATCCCTTGTGTTTATTAATCTAAGGGTTCATTTCCTAGGGTATAATATTATTCATAGAGTTTATAATATTAATTCTAGGGTTTAATATAAATCCCTTGGGTTTTTAATCATGGTAAACCATGGTCCAACATCACATTGTGACAAATATTGTCTCAATATGAAAATCATCCATGGTCAACCATTGTCAACCATCATTAACCATGGTCAATCATGGTAATTCATGGTCCAATGTCACTGTGAAAAAGATTGTCTCAATGTGAAAATAAACCATGGTCAACCATGTTTATTTTATCGTTATAATATTTATCACAGGGTTTATATACCTTGATTTATAATATTTATCTTAGGGTTTATCATAAGATTTTCTTAATGTGAAAATCAATCATGGTCAACATTGGTCAAACATGGTTGACTATGGTCAATTATAGCTATTCATGGTTAATCATGCTCAACAATGGTCCAATGTCACATTGTGAAAAAAATTCTCTAAATATGAAAATCAACTATGGTCCAACGTTGCACTGTGACAAATATTTTCTCAATATTAAAATCAACCATGGTTAACCATGGTCAATACTCATGGTCACATTGTGACATATATTGTCTCAATTTGAAAATCAACCATTGTGAAACTTGGTCAACCACCACCCAAAGTCGCATTGTGATAAAGATAGTCTCAGTATGGAAATAAATCATGGTAAACCTGATCCAATGTCACATTTGTGACAATGATTATGTC
The DNA here is from genome assembly GCA_034641835.2 of Pinus albicaulis. Lineage (NCBI taxonomy): Eukaryota > Viridiplantae > Streptophyta > Pinopsida > Pinales > Pinaceae > Pinus > Pinus albicaulis. The sequence continues at coordinate 1,084,748,537 of CM076570.1, read as the reverse complement.
AATATGAAAGTTAAACATGGTCAACCATGTTTATTTTAGGGTTTATAATATCTATCTTAGGGTTTATATACATTGGGTTTATAATATTAATACCTTGAATTTAATATTATTCCCTTAGGTTTAGTATTAATCCCTTGAGTTTCTAATATCAATCCCTTTAGTTTATTAATTTAAGGCTTCAGTTTATTATAATTATAATTATAACAATTATTATAATAATAATTAATTAATTAGAAAAATTAGAAAAATGAATAATAATAATTATTATTAATATTACTAATTTTTTATTTTTATTAATAAAAAATATTAATTTATTATTATTATTAAAAAATCAATATTTTAATTATTATTTTTTTTATATTTATATTTATATTATTTATTAATAGGTTAATTAATAGTGCTACATAATGTCAAGTCTCACTAACACAACTGATTGAGGATGGACCTCGTTAGCAAGGCGACCTAGGATCAAACTTCACAGGGGTTGGTTGTGCTCTGTGCGAGGGGGAGTAGACATGCTAAAAAATCCAGTCAGCTTAAGGCTAGTGTGGCCTAGGCCAGGTGCGATCCCCAGGTGACTTTGACAAATTAGATGCCACTGAGTTGCGGTTTCTCAAGTCGCAAGTCAAGCCTAGAGGATCATAGACAACTTCACAAATGCACACACACACAATAATAATAATAATAATAAATGTGGTTGATATAGGCCTATCAACATTTATGTGTGCTTTAATTAGTATTATTATATTTATTGAGTATTGAAAATATAATATTAATGCTTCTATATAATTATATTAATAACAATAACAAATAATATTATTATCAATAATATTAATTATTATTATTTTACATTATTAATTATGATCAATTAACAATGTTTTATTTATTTATTATTAAAATAATAATATTATTAATGCTAATAACTATTGTTATTATTATTATCAATAATATACATTTTTGTGAATATTAATATTATTAATTTACATTATTAATAATAATTAATAATTATGTTTTATTATATTATTCCTAATATAATTATTATTTATTTAATAATAATTTTATCAATAATAATAATAAATAAATTTTTTACTTTATTTTATTATTAAATAATTATTTGATATTACTATCATTTTATTAATTTATATTATTATCTTTAATTTAATTTATTATTAGTATCATTAATTTATTATTATTATCATCCTAATTTATTATTATATATTATTATTCTTTAAATATTACTATTATTTATTTAAATAATTTGTTTTAATATTAATTAAATTATTTGTATTAATATTTATTATAAATACTTTTATTATTAGTAATTTAACCATTTTTTTTTTTCTAAATAAGACTAAATCTATTAAGAAAAACCATATAGTACAATCAGATCTTTGCCAGAAAGCAAAGAAAAGAAACAGGGGAGCTGGAAATGATAGATATCAACCTCAGCTCCTATAAGCAAACCAGAACAAGCAGAAAGGTACCAGGGGGAACAAGGGGAACTGAGACAAGGGGGTCTACCCAGATTGGGTAGGAACCTCCAAACGGCATTTTTTCACTTTTTTTTTGCTGACTTTAACCCAGCCATTGGGATCTGACTGGACAGGGACCAATTGTTGACAATTTTGTTCTGAAGGAGAAGCCTCCTTATCAGAATCCGAGGAAGAGGGCGCTTGTGAGCGTTTCTGCGATATCTGTAATGCCGAGAGATCCATAGGGCTGGCTGAGGGGGGGGCCTTTGCCGGTACATCATTTTCTTCATTTGCATCTTTTTCCTCCTCGTCCGAGCTGAAGGATTCAATGTCGTCCATGGGAGGTGGAACACATGGCTTCCAACTCTTTGATTTGGATTTCCCTTTTTTATTCTTCGATTTGCCGAGGAATGTGGCACATGAGTTTTGGAGATGTCTCGTCTGATGGCAGTGACGACACCGAAACGCTGTATTCTCATAGTCTAAGGTTTGGGTCCAATGGAAGTCCCCAATTTTGAGATTTATCTTGTCAGGAAGCCCATTACTGATATCTATTTCTGCACAAATTCTGCCATATGTGTATATCCCTTTCTCCCCCCTTGAGGCGTCTGTGGCCAGGAAGCGGCCTAGAGTGTTCCCAATTCCTTGGAAGACTGTGAAGTGCCAGAGATGCGCAGGTAGATTTGGAAGCCTGACCCAAATGGGAAGTCTGGTGATGACAGCAGTGGAGGGGTCGAAATCTGGAAACCAAGGAGTAAGGAAGAGTCCTGCTGATCCCCAGAACCAGGGGCCTTCCGTTAAAGCTTTCTGATAGTCTTCACTGAAAGCAAAGGCCACAATGAAGAACCCTTTCGAGCAAAAGAAAACTTTGCAATTGTTGGTCCAGTTGGAATGGATCCACTGATAGAGATCTGCAGTTCGAGGCCATAGGCCATTAAACCTGCAAATGATAGCCTTTTCTGCAAATTTCTGAAATTGGTCCTCCAAAGTTGGATGAGAGATCTCAATGGAAGGGGTTTCCTCCCTTTTGTCCACGAGGAAAGGCTTGGGAGCCTCAGCTGGTAGAGTGGCTCTCTTAGGTGGCTGCGAATGAACCGCATCCTTGTAAGAGAAGGAAGGAGCTGAAGAGGTTTGCCCAACAGCTCCTCCTCTCAAACGAAGGGAGAGCATAACTGTAGCATCCTTTTTGATAGTGTAATGAGACAGGGGTAAAGAAAATTCAAGTTGTTTACCTCTGTGAAGTAGCCTCATGAGATTTGAGGGGATCCCCAAGCTGAGTTTGAGATCTTGGAGAATGTCCTGCACCAGATTCGTGGCTTGCACCCAAAGCAGTTTTGTTCCTCCTGATAAAAGAGAGATCTGGATCTGGTAAGCTGAGGCTGATTGATCTGAAATAGCTAGCTTCTGAACTGAGAAAATTCCTCGATTCCCCAAATCCAGAGGGCGTTTGGCTTTGAGAGCCACTGAATGAGGATTGTCGGCGCTTGGAACCAGCAGAGCAGAGTGTTCAAAGGCGGTGGTGGCCAGACAAGGGATGTGGCCAACACGCTGCCTTTCCTGTCCTTTCTTGCTGAAAATGGCAGCGCTTTGCTGCAAATCAATGTAGGTAGCATTTGCACCGGCAGCTGAAACAGAGATCTGACTCTTGTGAATCTGATTGAAGAAATCTTTAGGCCCAATCGGGCTCTTCACGCAGCTGTTGACGGCTCCAAGCTGGAGATTGGAGGGCGGTGTTGCTGTATCGTTTGCATTCAGCAGCAGGAATGGGATCTCCTGGCGAAGGCGAAATATTTCTTGATGCAAAGCGTGGGGGGGCGCCGCTGCAACAGCTGCGGCCACGGAAAACACAGTGACGGCGGAGGTTTTTGCACAGGAAACCCTAAACTGTTCCATCGTCCGCGCTCTTAGATTCGGCAAAGTTTTGACATTGAATAACATGTTTAGTAATTTAACCATTACTTAACATTATTATGATTAATTTATTTTATTTTTTAAAATTTTTTAAACCTGGGTAGGACTACATTTTCATCATACATATCATCCTGATCTGCGGAGAGAATTGAACATGACTTCACATCAAGGAGTGCCTTAACAAAGCACCCAATCATCACCTATCCAAAAGCCAGTGAACATGATTAATTTACTTTATTATTATTATTATTATTATTGTTAATTATAATATATTATTATTCTTTAAATATTGCTATCTTTGTAGTTGTAATTGAATTGACAATCCTCTTATTATGAAATTATATGTAAAACAAGAAATTCAATTTTCAAATACAAGTGGTTAGACCCAAAAAAAAATGCTATTATTTATTTATATAATTTTTATTGTAAATATAATTAATATTTATATTAATAAAGAAAATATATTTTATTTTATTATTATTATTATTATAATTGATATTATTCTCATAGTATTAATATTGATTATTATTATTTTTTAATAACATTAATATTGATTTTTAATACTTATTAATATTATTGATGATGATGGTTAACGTCCACTGAGACCAATATTTGGTCTATCGGACCTAAAGAAAAGAGTTATTTAGTTTGATTTAAAATTTTATTCCTATGTTCAAAATGCTTGGAGAGAAGCCTCCCGAGCTCACTATAATTTTGACTTTTTAGAGGCTAGGAAGATCACTATTGCCACAAAGATTATGAAATTGAGCTCTAATGTGGTTGTATGTGGGGCACTCTAAGAGGAAGTGATTTTCATCATCAATGTTCATATTCTCACAGAGATGGTAGATCCTTTCCATCCATGGTGTTTTAGGGACTGTCCAACTACCTATTTCACTATGGAGCTCATGAGAGTTCGTTCTAATCTTGGCTATATTAATTTTCTTCTTTGAGCTAGTTAAAATAGAGAGATACTTTTGACTTTTGATCTTTTATGGTGGGGTTGATGACCTCCTTATAATATCTTAATTTTCTTTTAGCTGCTAGATCTTTCTCACACCACATTTTTCTTTGAACTTAGAAGTAACAATTTTTTTAATGCTATTAATTTTTTGCAATGCAACATTCTCATTGATTTCCCAATGGTTTAACCAAGCCCTCGTGTCTTTATACATTACTCTATAGTTATTATCTTTAATGATTTACTTTGATATATTTTATGGTATTATATATTAAGTCAATAACTAATGCATTGAATTTGCATCATCTGTTGATAACTTTGTTGGAATTAATGGAGAAAGTCATAATTAGACTGTTGTTATGATAATGATAGGATTGAGATGCTAAGATTAGATCTCAAGTCCTAATATCTCGAGAGTGGTTGAAACCATCCTGTTAGTGTGAAAGCCTATATAATTAAGGCTCATCTCACTCAATACTCAGAGTGTGTGTATGATTGTTTGTACACTCTCCAAGTTCTCACCTGGAGAGCCATTTAACTTGTAAATCATATTTTTATCAAACTTCGTGTCTTTATACATTACTCTATAGCTATTATCTTTAATGATTTACTTTGATATATTTTATGGTATTATATATTATGTCAATAATTGATGCATTGACTTTACATCGTGGGTTGATAACTTTATTCTGAGTTAATAGACACCATATAAACATTTCACCTATCATTGAATTAATACATAGTGCTTAACATCTTGGAGTTAATAGAAGTTAATAGACACCATATAAACATTTCACCTATCATTGAATTAATACATAGTGCCTAACATTTTGCAGTTGTTTTTAGTGCGATTTTTTTAAGTGAAATTTTGATTTCTATTACTTATTGGTTTTTCATTATATATGAATTCAGCGTCCGAAAAAACCTTTAAGACATTTCTGATTGTGCAAAAATTATCTATCAAATTTGTAATTTCAATAAATTTCTCCCCAATTTAAAAAATTAAACCAGAAAATCCAGAAAAACACTTCACAAACAATAACACTAAAAACGACACGATGTTAACATTTTTGACACATTATAATTAGTAAAAGAAACTCCATTTTATTTTGTTCTCAGAAACTAACTTGACATGTTATTATACGTCAATTGGTGTCGTTCCTCGCGAACCTTCCGTTGTTACTCTTCTGTCCAAAGGCGGCTGCTGCTCGTGGAGTTTATGTCGGTACCATAATGTTGCACATGTATGTGACTCACTGCATCCAATCCTGGAATGTGACGTTCGAACGTTGCACATGTATGTGACTCACTGCATCCAATCCTGGAACGTGACGCTCCTGAACGTTTCTTCTGTATATATTTGACATGATTGCCTTGGTAAATTGATAGATTCATTTAATATTAAAGTTGTGGTCCAAAAGTTTGGTTCTTATAAGTCGGTGGTCCAATTCTCTGCTAGCTAATTTTTTCCATTGAAAAAAATTATAGATTAAAAAAAATAAAATTGTTTTTTATTTTTGAAAAAATAGATTTTAATTTAAAAATTTTGTGATCTATAATTTAGATAAATATTTTTCAGATTAATGAGAAATTAGTGAAAGTTTAGAACCATTTAATATGATTTATTTTGAAAAAAAAAAAAAATCAATCTTGAATAAATAATTTTACAGTGGTCAAGTAGTCACTATCCCAGAAATGAAGATTTGTATTTTACATATCTCAAATTTAAGATTTTTGTGATCTATAAAATTTGCAACTATTCAATTTGATTTAGTTGGAACTGTTCTGTCGAAACGCTGTTGCTGGTGGAGGTTGCACATGTAGTGGGTACCATACTGTTGCCACCATTGCTTTAATTGATTGAAACAAGAGAAAATCCTCATGAGCCTTGCGTTCGTACTCTTCTGCAGAAACGCTGCTGCTTCTCGAGTCTTTGTGGCCACTGTACTGAGGAATCACTGCATTGCACTGAAAATGGTCCATTTCTCTGTACCAACGTGTTGTCTTCAAAGCATCTAATCAAAAGAAGAGAAAATCTGGAGGAGATAATTCTCTTTATCATTGGTGTTCTGGTTTTCTTTCACCATCATTATGGCATCGCAGATTTTAAAATAGGCCAGAAATCTGTCAAATTTCTCAGATATTATGAAAAGAATGGTATTGTATTAATTTTTTATGGTTATTTTTTTAATTGATATGAATGTCTTATTTTTTAATAATTTAAATTTATTAAAAAAAATATTGTTTAGGTTATGTATAAAGTTATTTTTTTTTTTTAAATTAAATAGAGATTCATTTTAATTACACATCTAACAAATGTATAATAGATTCAACATCTTAAAAATTTCATTGATTATTGAATTATGTGAACTATACAATTTAAAATTTACAATATATGAAAAAAACTAAAATGCACAATAGTTTTAATCACTTTTTTAAACCATAACATTAAAAATATTTTATGTGTAAACTTCACTATCAACATTACAATATTTTTCTTGTTATTAATATGTTTTAAATACATATTATTATTATTAATTTTTTCAATATGACATAATAATTTTATTTTAAGAATTGAATGAATTACACATGTTCCTCTTATTATAATTATTAAAAATATAATTAGATTTCTTTTACTTTGCATTAAAATATTTTATCATTGTTAAAATTCTCTAATTAGAAGTAAGAGGATTACTTCCATAGCAAATTGAGCTTCCCCTTGGAACACAACTCATATATATATAGTTGATCTATGTTAGTAAATTAAGTAACATAATTTTATAAGAATTTTAGAAAGAAATCATGTAATTATTTGTATAATTCTAAAAATAGTTTAACATAAAACTAAAAAAAATATTTGAATATCTATGTTTTTTTATTTTTCTTTTGATAAAAATGAGCAGCTTTATATTAAAAGTTTTACATTGTAATCTAAGAAGCATGTTTTTAAGGGGAGACAAAAATAGAAGAATCAATATTTTTGACACAGGCTATTGCTAGCATACAAATTTCCAACTAGGCGAGAATTATAAACATGAAAAAACTAACCACATAAAAACACTACTTTTCACAATGAGATCATGAGATAGGGGGCTTTAAATTTTATCTCACTAGCCACCGAGGGAGTTGCTTGTTGTGATGCGATGATATTCTTCATTCCCATGAATTTGAAGCTTGGCCAATTAACTATGGAGGGCATTAATCTCATATCCCTCATGATTCACTTGAATTTGGAGTCTTTGCATTTCCTTTATCGGGTGCAAAATAGTATTGGATTGCTAGAGAATTTTCCTTTGGAGACCATTGTTTTTAGCATGGAAATTGATTAGGGGGTGCACGAAGACGTTGCAAGCACTATCACAACTTGATTTCTCAGGATTCAACCCTATGCTCTTCATAAAATCTTGAGTAATGGAATAGGGGTTGTTATCCAAATAACAATTGCAACAAAAATTAGAACCTGAGGGACTGGAGGGAGGGAAGACCAAAGTTAAAGGAGGGTAAGGTTTATTAAACTGAAAAAGACCCCTCAAAGAAGAAGAGGAGTAGGAGAATACCCAACAAAGAATAGAGTGCAGGAAAAGATAGAGAGAAATATTAAATTTAATTGATATACTGATAATTGGGTACAATCGTATCCCCATGTTTCCCAAATTGACATGTAAATTCACCCATGACAAATTCCATTTGACATCATCTCAACTATGCAGAGAAAGGAGGGATATGAGTGCAAAGAGTGGCAAAGGGGATTCAGATGCAACCACTAGAATTTTCATCGAGTCAAAGGAAATAAATACCCAACTCCACTCCAGGAAGCATAAAGAATCACTGATAAAATTTTGCAGGAGGCACCAAAATTGTGAACCTGCGAATGTTGAGCTAGGCGCCATTCGTGATACAGATCAAGAGTATGCTTGAATGCTGAATTCCACCAGATCTCTGGAAATAATAAAAGTTAGAAGCGAACCCTGACATCCACAAGGGAAAATCAAGCTCCCATATTGACACGAGAAGCATGATTCCTCTGTGTTCAACTCATTTCCACCCTCCATGAGTATAATTTCGAGACCATAGAGCTCACATGCCACAAAAATCTTATCAAACTTGAATTCCATTAATGTTCACTCCCTTGTAGACCTGAATGAATTAGCTATTGAAACAAGATCGTACCACATGACTATTAATCGATCATTCAAATTGTTGAAGGGAGTATTGGAAAAATAAGAGAGAACCTTATGGATCCCCACAAAATAAATTTCCATGTTCCTAATCTTATAAATTTCAAAGAAGTAAAAATGAATTGGGACCTACATGGTGTTTATCATGGGATGGTTTTATATTTGGAATTGCCATTGATGTCACTTTGTCTTGTTTCCGAAAGACAAGGGTGATTGTTCTGTTCATCAACTTCCTTGTTTTGATTTCGTAGGATGTGGTAGAAGACCTTGCTAGGGAAGGAATCCAAGATCCTAAGAATTATTTGAAAAAGAATACTTAGATGGTTATTCTTAGGAAGAAAGTCATTTGTACAACTTGAGTTGTGATAAGGCAATCTCTCTTGATTTCTATCTTGGAGAGTTCCCTACCCTTAGCTAACTAAATACGGAGAACAAAAGATCATACATTTTGGTCATATTATTGTCCTCTTTCCAGAAACATTATGAGTCATATTATTTATCCTCTTTCCAAAAACATTATGAGCTCATGTATTTGTCCTCTTTCAAGAGCAAAATACTTTATTACTTGGTTTTCCTCTAGTCTCAAGAGAATCCCCCTAATTAATTTATTTCAATATATGTGTGTGTGTGTGTGTGTGTGTGTGTGGTCTTGGACAAACGGTGATCGGGTGCTTTGCTAATGAACTCTTCTCATGTGAAGTCACGATTATTTCCCTACCCCTACCCTCATCTGGGTGATATATTATTGGACATGATTATTGAACATTATGAAGATGTAGTTCTATCATATATATATATATATATATACATATATAAAAAATGTGTAAACTCTTAATATAAAATTAATGTATAGCATTTATTAAAATAATAATAATAATAAATGTGATAAATAAACATTTTAATGCACATGGTTAAGTAAAATTGACATATATATATTACAATAAGATTCATAATAAAATATTTTTGTCTTAAAAAATTATTAAAGCTATTCTATATTTTAACCTTTTTTAAATAAAATAAATTTTATATTGTGTAGCAATGAAATTTTTAATATATATAATCTATCAAGAATTATAATAAATCTATACTATTTTTTATAATTTTTTTTTAATAACTAAATTTAGATTAGACTCTTTCTCCATAACCTATCATCCCCAATGATTCAAGAGGACTCCTTCCCTTATCATTATGATACCACCTTTTTCATTAAACAAGCCCTTCACATGGTCTATTGAATCTCCTTCCTTATTGGATCTCCTCATTATTTTTATATAATTGATTTCCCTCCTAAATTGAATTAATTGATTCTGGAATAGATTGGTTGACTTATGTATCATAGTTAAAAGACCCATAGGCATGATGAGATGAGAGCTTGTAATAGGACTGGTTACCCTAAAAATTGGTTTTTTTGCATATGCCATTTCTACATAAACATATGTTATGAGAGAAGCATTAATTATAGAGTAGCTTACTCTTGTATCCATGCCGTCTATGTAAAACTTTACATTGATCATAAATATTATTGTTCGAAAGAGGACAGTGCCTGGTGGCCATTGCTATGTTTCTCGATCATGGCCGATACCAAGCATTCTCGGTACTTTTTAATTTTCCTTTTTAAATTTCTAAGAAATCGCTAATTATATTCTCCTTTCGTTTAGTGTTTTGTGTGGAAAAAAAATTCTATTTTCATATAAAAGTTGGAAAAAATAAAATTAGAAAAAGCAATTTATTTTAAAGTAAAATTATATCCAGTATAAAATTCTAAGTTGCAAATTTTATTTCTTATACACTATTTTCATTTGAAAAATAAAATATAATACTAAAAATCTATAAAAAATATTATGTTGAGATTGACATTAATTACATGTTAATCTTAACAACATCTCTCATAATTTAGGATTAACACAATAAAGTTTTTTCTTTAATAAACACAAATATTCATAAATATATAAAA